>JASDQU010010538.1:186808-202060 GCA_032191745.1 Picea mariana | reverse complement strand
GCAAGTGGGCAAAACAATTAACCTACGTCCTAACCTACTGTCACAAGGCAATCAACCCAGATTAAACAGTTGGGTCAAGATTTTATTCTTTCTAGGGGCTATCTGATCAGGATTAGACAGTCTGATCAGATGCATTCACTAATTCTAACCTAGGGGCTATCTGATCAGGATTAGACAGTCTGATCATATGCATTCACTAATTCTAACCTAGGGGCTACCTGATCAGGATTAGACAGTCTGATCAGATGCATTCACTAACCTATCAGCATTGAAAATTTAAAAGAACTTGGTCATGCTTGAAAGGTATGACCAAACTGTTATTATTGCATGGGGCCTTTGCTTCAATTCTTTTCTGCCCTCTTTTCTCTTTCTCTTTCTCTTTTTCTTTTTTATTTTCTTTTTCACAAATTATTTGAAGAATGCAATATCATTTGTGAACCAAATCACCAGATGCAGATAATATCCAAGTCATAAGATGATTCCCATAAATTATGGGGTGATAACATGTTTTTTTCTTGGCCATTTGCTCTTGACCTACCCTTTTTCATTCTCAGTCAATCTCTGATTCTTTAGGAGATCCTTACAGACTCTCTGGATCCAGAAGTTCACTCAAAAGTTCTTTCCTTTTTCCAAATTTTGCTTGATTACAAACCTTCTCGCACAATACCTTTCCGTGGCCTGCAAGAATCACTGAAGTTCGCACCCTAGTGTTCAGTTCAATGCGACCTTCTCGCACCCTGCCTGTGTCTAGGCTGCGAGAATCCCTAATTCTCGCACTGTACCCCACTACCAGACTGCGAACTCACCTGCAAAAACTTTGGATTAGGTCTTTTTGTGTCTTCAGATGCCTAGATTTGTTTGTTTGTCTGGGAAGAACTTCTTTTTCCAGGGATTGACTGTTTTTTGACTTCAAATCTTGTGAATAATTAGTTTTCGAAAATCAAAAACTCTTCTTGATCATTTTTTTCTCAATTTTTACCTCTCGACCTTTTCTTAACAAGGGTATAATCTCCGATTCTGAAATCTGAGTGCTTGTTTGGTCGAGAGCCTTTGATTGGATTAAAAGTTGGGATTAATTGTCCTTTTCGATTGCTTACTACTTGGAAAAATTCTGTCCATGTGCATTTGAAGAGATCGGTCTTGTCAGTTTGTTATTTTTATCTTCATTGAAAGATCGATTTGGGTGTTTGTTGAGTATTTCATTTTCATCGGTTGCTTACTTTTTCTTAGTTCCATCCCTATTGCTTGTTTTCTAATAAAAAATTAAAGTTTTTTTTTAGCAATCATTTATTCAAAAAATATTGGCATTCAAATATTGAAAGAGAACAAATAGGGAATTTGCATTGTTCATGATTGTTTGATAATACATTTTAAGAAAGATCGTGCATCGTAGTTCGCATTGTTCTAGAAAACTCCTCTTTCCCTCCTTTAGATAGAATCCATCGAAATAAAATTTGTATCATTCATCCCTATTTACGCATTGTTGGGTTAGAGTCTTACACAACATTGGTTTCATTTCCGTCTCCTTTTTGCGTAACAACAACCTTTAATAATATTGTGCAACTTTAAAATTCAACCAACAAATTTTCTAGGGCTCTTTTTCACCAACATTAGCTAGGATAGAGCTTTAGAATAGGTAGTGAGACACACTCTCCAAAGCACAAAACACACAATAGTATTTTGTGATAAGGAGTGTCAAATTCCATTTGCAACATTTTGTCCTGGGAAGCCCTTCTCACACAAGAGTCAAACCTGAGGTTGCATTGAGATTGACAGAGTTACTCACCCTGCTTTTTTGATCTCGGTGTAGAGATTGCACGTATTACGGGGGTCACTTGAAGGTATACCCACAATTATGAGTGGAAGCCTCTCAAGTTGATTTCGGGCTAGATACCCCGCCCTTGCGTGTGGATCAGACTGTTGACTGTTTCCCTAGGCATCATTGTTGTTCATGGTAACCTTAGTAGCCTATCTTCTTAGGGTCTTACACAAGGTGACTGTGAAGGGGTAAGTCTTCACGGTACCTGGAATCAACGTTGGCCAAACTCACTCGAGCTCCTTGGAGGGTATACCCATGATTATGTGTGGGAGCTTGCACCAGGGTGTAAGTCTGTTAAGCAGGTTGTCAATGTAACATTTCCACCCTCACCCAACCCCTTCTTGTCTCATTGTTGCGACGTTGGATTTCATCACCAACTAGTGACTTCAGAATCAGAATGTCTTGTTTGCCTGGTTTTGATTCCTAGATTTTACTAGCGCATGTTGTTTGTTTACCCAAGTTGGCCATAGGATTTCTTTCGTAAGATTTTAACTCGATCACAATTAACCCTCCACGCCATTCACGTAGAATGAAAGGCATACCCCCAAAAGATCTGGAAGGTTCTCAACCCTTGCCTACCAACTCACGAGAGGGATCTCCTCAACAGAGTGAAGTCCAATACGTTGCCACTCCACAAGTGGAAAGAATTAACTCTTTAGAATAGTTCCGAATTACCAATTCTCGAGAGGACTTCCGACTTCCTCCTGACTCTGTGAGATGTATTGTTCGAGTGAATTCTTCCGGAGAAATAGTTGTTGAGTCTTCTGGATTACCAACTAAACCTTTCACAGGACCCAAGGGTCAAGATCCTTTTTGGACTACTGGCATTTTTAGACGGGATCTCTTTGGCTCAGGAGCAAGCATTGATATCACTATCACATCTGAGCTGCCCGAAACATTCGATCTAGATGCAATACCTTTTACTACTGCCTATTATTCTCCTAGTTCAGACACTTTGCTAGCTGACCACATCTTGACTATCCCCCTACAAACGGTCCATTACACAATGGTCCCAGATACTACGCGTCCTCACACCAGAATTAGGGTGGCTAGCCAAGCTCCCATTGGCACGTTGCTTTCGCCTAGATTAACCCCAACACTTCCCTCCGGATATCATGTGTTGAATGATTCTATTCCCTCTCCTACACAAATCCCATCCGGGACTCCTGGAATTTCCACTCCTTCTGGGCACCATCTCGTTCCTGGTTTCATTCCAACACTTCCTCAACCCCCTTTCAGAGGACCTCTTCCATCCTCTATTGGAGGCACCGACCCTAGTGGCACAATCTGGTCTTTCACACCTAATTACCAGATTCCTATCGGTGGACAATTTCACCAAGGAGGCCAAACCCAATCCCCTTTTATAGGACAAATCCCAATTGGAACGCAACCCTCGATTGGAGGGAAACCCCCACCTACCCCACCCTATGGACAAAACATACCTCCATCCTTGGCCTAGTATTGGAACTATCTTATCCAAAATAATCCTCAGTCGACTGGGGGGCAACATCCTCAAGCTAGCTCTTTCATACCCCCTAGTACATGCCAACCATATCCAGGTCAGTCCAACCCTATTTGGGGCTCAAATGCTCAACCCCACGCCCCTATTCAAGGGAACATCCCTCACCAATACAACCCTATAAATTATCTACCTCCACACCAACAACCGAATCTTCCTGGATCTTCACATTATATGCCAACTACTTACGGTCCTACTAGTCTACCGATGGGACTCCCTCCCCAAAGTCACCAGTACCCACACGTGAATAGACAATTACCCTTCTTAGCCACCCTAGACCTCCCTGATCTGTCGATAATTTTTAATGATCCGATCCATCATTCTCTTCAATGGCCCGCAGTACCGGCCAAACTACCATTCGACATCCCTAAATTCGATGGTAAATCAGGAGAGGACCCGAACAATCATGTAATGAATTTTCACCTTTGGTGTTCATCCAACTCTTTGATGGATGACTCTATTCATTTATACCTTTTTCAGCGAACTCTCACAGGTTCCATCGCGAAGTGGTATATAGAATTACCATGAGGCTTCTTCACCGACTTCAACACCCTCGCTATGGTTTTCCTCACCCACTACTAGTTACCGATCCGCTACGAAACGAGAACCAAAATTTTGAGTTCTTTCAAACAAACCAAAGCCACTCATATCTCTGATCACATTCATGAGTGGCGACGGAGACGATGTCTCATCAAAATCAAACTTCCCAATCAGTTGCTGGCAGAGTGGTTCATGAAATCATTTGTGAATGACATCGCTCATGACATCGCCATGGGTGGAGTTGTCACAGAAGAATAGGTGATCAGTCGTGCTCAATACCTTGACCTCGTTTACTCACAAACGGGTACTCTTTACGACTTACTCCCTGACGTACCTCACCCTTCTACTTCTGCTACTTCAACTACTCCTACTGCTTCTCATGCAGCTGACGGTGTGATTGGCACTTTCCATGCCCAACCCCATTCCATCCAAGCCTCTAGCAACAACCCCAAATCCATTGCTTCTAATGTTCAAAATGCTCTGTCTCCTACCCCTCCCATCGACAAGACTTCTGAGGTGAACTATGTTCAATCTACCCCCGCCGGAAAAAATAAATCCAAAAAAGGGAAGGGTAAGAACAAGGAGGATAAAAATAATCCGCAATTTGAGAAGACCAAAACACAACTTGTTGACGATAAGGATAAGTGCAAACCCCGATACCCTTGTCTGATCTGTGGTGATGATCACTACACTAAGGATTGTCCAAGACGAGCCGAGGTTATTGTGTTCCTTCAAGGGACCCCGAAACTACCTACTCCGGCCGTGTTGTCACAACCCTTCCATTCTCAACAACAGGCCCAATTGGTCATTCATGACCAACCTTCCCCCTCCACTACATCCTATGTCTTAATGTGTACAGGTGATTCAAAGAAGAATGACATCACACTTACCACTTGAGCCAAAGATTATTCTTCCTCCAAAGAGAAGGTTGATGAAATACCTCCTTCGTTGGTCCAACCATATCCCATGACTCCACCTACCAATGGTCCTCTTCATCTTGAACGACCGAGCCTAGATACAATTCCTCGCCCTCTCCCAAAGGGTGTTGTCCGAAAATTTGCTTTCAATCCTCATGCATGTGCTGCCCAAAACTATAGTATTGTCGAAGATCTAGCCCAAGCACCGTCTACGATGTCAGCCCTCGAAGTCCTTCAGAGTTGTCTTATACAATGGAAGGCACTGTTGAAAGCTATTGGTGGAATCGACCCTACTGATACAAATTTAATAATTTTTGACTTGGAAGATCACATTCCACGGTTACCCCCTCAACTCCCATTCCAAATACAAGTTATTGTTTCTGACAAGAACATTTGTAGAACAGTTATTGATGAGGGTGCCTCGATGTGTGTCATGTCTATTACCTGCTGGAAAGCCATCAACTCTCCTCCTTTAACTGAATCCCACAACACGCTCAAAGCCTTCAATGGCTCTGGTTTTAAGCCTTACGGTGTCCTCCCTTCATTGCGTTAGAAGGAAAAATGGTCAACGTTGAAGTGGAGGTCTTTGACGCTCCTCTCGATTACAACCTTCTACTTGGCCGTAGTTGGATCGATTCCATGCGTGCAGTTGTGTCCACTCTTTTCCGTGTCATACGTTTCCCACATCAAGGAAAAGTAATTACGGTGGACCAATTAGCCTTCTTTCACTCCGATGCATGTACCGAAAACGTACCTTTCATTGCAAAAACACCATATGGATATGAGAATGTCAGTGTTGGTCTTCTTAAATATTCCTCTTTGATGGGTACTTTTCCCATTCCACCACCCGATGTTCCACATCTGTTCGTCACCTCGATCAATATGATTTCCACCTCTGTTCAAGAAACCCTTGCGTCTCACGACCCGTGGATAGTACCCAACCCTGATGATAATCTTTGTTATGGCGACCAAATGCCTTTGAGTCCGGTCGAATCCGTTTATCAAGCCATTCAATCAACAACCCCTTCTACCCCCTCTCTTGGTGATTTATCTTCAGATCCATTCTGCGTCATTTTTCCTACGGACGAGATGATTATGTATATTATGTCCATGGAAGATACCCCTTGGGACGATGGAAATCATCATTCCATCCTCTTCCTGGAACAATACACCATTGAGAGTTACCAATGGATCTCGACCCCGTCGACCATTGTCGTCATTTCTATCGTTCCTGAGTCTACACACGATATGTTCTACAAAGGGAACTTAAGTAATATCTCACCCACCATCCCCCTTGACATATTCATAAAACCTGGAGTTGTCGAAAATGTGCATATCGGAGCTTCATGTTCCCATGACAAAGTTGTCACCTACAAGTCTCTTTTCCAAGAATTCCGTGACGTCTTCGCATGGAGCTATGAAGAAATGTTGGGTATTGACCCCGACATTGTTGTTCACGAGATTAAGACATACCCGAGCACTAAACCTGTCTAGCAATGAATTCATTTGGTCCACCCACGTAAATAAGCCGCTATCAAGCTTGAAGTTGAGAAAATTCTCAAAGCTGGCTTTATTTACCCTATGGCTCTAACTGACTGGGTTTCCAATCTTGTTTCGATTAACAAGAAACAAGGTACGATCCGCGTGTGCGTTGATTATAGAGACATTAATAAAGCTTGTCTTAAAGAAACCTTTCCTACCCCCTTCATTGACCAGATCGTCGACGATTGTGCCGGAAGTGAAATCTTCTCTCTGATGGATGGTTTCTCCAGATATAATCAAATCAATATCGTACCCAGAGACCAACACAAGACTGCTTTTATTTGTCCTTGAGGCACTTTCGCCTACCAGAAACGTCCATTCGGTTTAAAGAATGCCGCCACAACTTTTCAACGTGCTATGTCTTATGCCTTTCATGATATAAAGCACATTGTGCAGCCATATCTCGATGACTTACCAGCTCATTCCATGCACCATGTAGATCATCCAACACACCCCCGCGCCATGTTCCTTCGCTGTGGGTTTTACCATATACGCTTGAATCCTGACAAATGTGTTTTTTGTGTAGAATCCGACCAAATTCTAGGCTTTATTGTTTCACGTCAAGGGATCAGGGTAGATCCTTTGAAGGTTGAGGCGATTCTCAATCTTTCTCCTCCTTCCTCACTTCGCTAGCTACAAAACTTGCAAAGGAAGGCAAACTTTCTACGTCGTTTCATCCCAAACTATGTTGAGTTAACTCTTGGTTTTACTTGTCTGCTCAAGAAAGGTTCTGAATTTGCATGGGATACCACTGCCAACAAAGATTTTGACACTTTAAAACTGACCTTAACCCGTACCCCACTACTTTTCCCACCTGATTACAGTCGAGATTATTTCCTGTATCTTGCAGCCTCATACTCTACCATTGCTATGGTTCTAGTCCAGGAGGATGATTCTCATGACGAACATGTCATTTATTATTTGAGTCAGAGTCTCACAACTACCAAAACCAAGTATTTACATGTTGAAAAACTGGCCTTGGCCGCCGTCCAAGCTGTTCAACGTTTCCGGCGCTATATCCTTTTACGCAAGACCACTGTGATTTCCAACTGCAACCCTATGCAACACATTCTTACACGCCAATTACTAGGGGGAAAATACTCCAAGTGGATCATAATACTCCAGGAGTTTGACTTAGAATTCAAACGCGCTAAGTCCAAGAAATCCTTGGTGTTTGCTGAGTTGATATGCGACCTTCCCTGTTCTGAGACGAAAAATGTAGCAGGGGATTCATTACCCGATGAATCCCTTTTCCTGATCAGTTCCGATGACCTTTGGTATGGGAATATCATCATATATCTCCAGACCCAGACTTTTCGGCCCGCTTTTTCTAGCACTGACCGCTGTCGAATACGCTACCAAGCCCGTCAGTATATTATCCTCAGTGATACTCTTTATCATTGTGGGATTGACTCCATTTTTTTACGCTGCCTCACGTTTGACGAAGCCAAGAAAGCCCTGAATGTTTGCCATTCTGGAGCATGTGGTGGTCACATGTCTGGGTATGCTATTGCCCAGAAGATCTTACGAGCAGGGTATTTTTGGCCTTCTTTATTCAACGATTGTATAATAGTTGTCCAAAAATGCCACACTTGCCAAACTTACAACAACAAAATACGATCACACCCTGCTCCTCTACACCCTGTGGTCTCTGTTGGTCCTTTTGCGAAATGGGGTATCGATTTCATGACATGTCACCCTCACTCAGACGGGGAGCATGGATACATTATTGTAGCCATAGATTATTTTACGAAATGGGTTGAGGTGATGTCAACATTCGATAATAGAAGGAAGACTGCAACATTATTCATATTCAATCACATCATTGCTCGATTTGGTGTTCCTCAAGCTATCATTACTGATCACGATAGCCACTTTAGAAACTTCATGATGTCTGAACTCACCGAAAAATTGGGTCTTCACCATGAAAACTCAACACCCTATTACCCACAAGCCAACGACCAAGTTGAAGAAATAAACAAAGTTCTCATTACCATGCTTCGACGAATGATAGGGATTCACAAAACAAGTTGGCACACGATGTTGTTTTCAACATTGTGGGCTTACCAGACATCCGTTAAGTCTGCTACCGAGTTTACACCTTTCCAGTTAGTTTATGGTCTAGAAGCCATCTTGCCGATTGGATGTGAGATGCCTTCTCCAAAACTAGCTGTTGAACTTCTCCCAAACACTTCTGCAGAGGAAGAGCGTCTGTTGTATGTCATGCAACTAGACGAAACTCGTCGCGATGCCACCCTAGTTATAGAAGCCCAAAAGAAATGCGTAAAATCCTAATACGACAAACATGTCAAGCCACGCATTTTCTCCGAAGGTGATATGGTTCTCCTTTACGAACAAGATCGAGATATGTTAGGAGCCGGAAAATTTGAAGCTATGTGGCGAGGTCCTTATATCATCAGACGAGTGTTGGAGAAAGGAGCTTACGAGTTGGTGGACTATGACGATATCCCTTTGAGTGAATCCATAAATGGGTTGTACTTAAAGAAGTACTATGCTTAAGATCATTTGTGCATAAGTGCTTATTTTTTATTGTATCATACTTTTTATGTGTTACTTTAGTATGCTTTTTCGTTATTTGGTCTCTGCCCTTGACCACTTATCTTGCGTTGTGCTTGGTTTCCAGATGTCGGAGTCTTCGCTACCTCACATCGGCTTCGCCGATGACGCTAGTCGTAGTACTCAGAACCTTGCTTCTAACTTATCAATCTACAAGGTGTGTGCCTCGGTCGTGCGATCAATAATATCGCAGAATATAGCGCCATCATCGAATTGTTGATTGATGCTATTTCGCTTGATATCCGCCACTTGGTTATACGACTCTATTCGCAGCTAGTAGTACTACAGTTAAGTAATGTCTATGCTATCCGAAGTCCTACTTTATTATGGGTATATTTACGAGTTTACCTCTTGGAACGTTATTTTGATTATATCGAATATCAACACATTCCTAGATATCTAAATACATTGACTAATGCCTTAGCTAATTATGTATTAGACAGGCATTTGGGACATTTATGAACCAATCACACATCACATGTATTATACAACACAAAATAAGCCGGTAGAAGCCGTATATATCTATATAAAAATCAAAAGTTTTACAAAAAGTTTTTGTCCAGGACCAAAATCTCAAAATATGAAGCCCATAGCTTCCACAAAATAGCATCACGGATGACGCTCACGATAACATACAACTGCTCAGGCTACCCTACGGAGCAGTCGACTGAGAGACTCGAACACGCCCATAGTATGGAGCTGATAACGTCTCGGGATCTCCCCAATAGTGATGTCCGGGACATCTGCAATCAACCCCTCTAAGTTTTGTTCCACTGCCTCGTAGTCCTCGACATCCCATCTTGCCACTGGAGCCGCTTCTCCTCGCCTCTGAATGGGAGACGTTTCTGGAGGTCGATACGGCTCCACATCTGTGTCATCAAAAGAAATTTTTGATTAGTCCTTGGATAAACATAATTTTTTTTTATATAATAAAATTTGCAAAAACATTAAAAAAGAACAAAATGTGAACTTCTCACCCAAGTCACCCCACTGAGCATCCTCAGGTAGGACCAAATCTGGATCTCCTCAGAGATATAAACCGACATATGCGTAGTCATCGATCATCAACATCTAGAGCCTCAACCAATCAAAAAATGAATCATTATACTTGATTATAGGCCCTACTACGTGCCGAGCCATGAGGTTACACCACCTCAACATCCTCGGATCCTGTGGGGCCGGTAAACCCCAATCTACCTATAGTCGCAGCAGTGGGACCCTCTCGAGGAAGAATGACAACAAAAGTGACCTGTACCCGAACTGCTTCAGGTCACCCCTTATACACTTTGTCAGTTGTCTCTTCATACTGCGGAGAACCGCATCCGACCAGTTGAAAACCCGAGACTCTGTGCACTCTATTGCGTATTGGAAATAGCTCTGGAGAGCCATGTGCAGAGCCACACTCCCAACCATGCGTGCAATGATAAAAAAGATAGTCCGTAGGGTCAAATATTGGACCCCCCAAATGGAAACCTTACCCTTGCTTCTCTCCGCCTTGGGAACACAATATCGATGAACATACTGGCTCATAGGAAGTCCGCTGCCTCTACCTCCGGTCAGAGTAGCATGGTATCCACATCGTGACAACCCCATCAGAAAATAGATATCCTTGATATCTAGTGTCAGTGTGTGGACCCCTACATGAAATAACTGTTGATCCACATCCCACATGTGGACCAGGTATTCTAACAATCTGAGTTGGGCTCTCATGCCCGGGATCCTAAAAATTTTTAAGAGCCCACATTCCCGAAGGGCAGCGACTGTACCCGGATCATTTCTAGCAATGGAATCATCCTCCTCGTGTTCTCTTTCCCTCCATTCCAACATTGTGATGTTCAACACCTGCAATGGAGCCATGAGAAGGAAGTCAACAACTTGTTTTAACCTCTTGCATAATTTTTTATTGAGCAAAACCACACACAAAATCTACTTTTCGGCCCTCGCAAGTGAAGATTTTGCACAGTGCGAGATTCTCGTAGGTGCATTGAAGCCCACCTGCGAAAATCTTAGATTCTCGCAGGTCCCGAATGGCCCACCTGCGAGAATGCTTGAGCGCACCTACCGACCCTAAAACGGACTCGAAACTCTAAAATTGCCAATAAAAATCAAAAGTAAACCATGGAAAAGTTGGAAAATTAGAAGATTACCTCATTGGCTGAAACCATTTGCCGAATGATTGCTTGTACCTCCCGCAATTGAGCAAAGAAATTTGGGGAAAAATGAGGTATGTTGGACAAGTTTTTTGGCAAAGTAACAATGAAATGATAAAAAAGGATTTTTCACCCATATCTATTCACTTTTTACTATTTCTTGTTGATTTTTTATATTATTTTTATTGCTTTGCTTAAAAAACCTAATACCCTAATAGCCTTGTGAGTATGGTTTTTCATAGATATAGTGACTTCGAAGTCCGAACGACGATGTACGAGTATTTTTTCTTTTTTTGTCACATGTACAACTACTTTTTTAGGGTTTTTGTAGGAAAAACCTCGAGCTCAGTCTTTGTTCGTTCTCGCGCTCGAAAATACATGAGAACGCAACCGAGTATACTTTTTCTCATCTTTTCGTACTTGTCATGGTAACACGAAAACGAAGAATGCAAGGGAGTATCCTTTAAGCTCTTTTCACGCTCCATAAAAATGAAAAGATTGCCGAGCGATCTTGTTCTTTTCACGCTCGTTAAAGTATTTAAAGAAAACGTTCGACGGGAGATAGTTTATCACTTTTTCGGTCTCGTCGAACTCATTTATGAAAAAGGAACTGGGAGAGTTCTCTTTAAGTGTTTTTCAAACTCTCAAAACATGAAAAACCCCCAATTTTTCTATCTTTGGACTCGTTAAACAAACATCGAAAGGCCCTTACGAGATCGAACCACTCCTTCTTAGGGTTCGTTAAATGTACTTCGAGGGACTTGTCCGAAGGATGAGCTTACATCGGCAAGCATATGTTATCCTCCTCAAGCTTGTGTAAAAATAAAGAGGTACTCGCTAGAAATGGTGGGGGAAATTTTGGGAAAGGGATGTGTTTTCGTATTCGTATTGATGGCAGTAAGCGTCGCTCTTGAACATGACACCCCCTATTCGTCATTTGAATCTGGGTTGGGAAATCCATTTGTCTCTCGTCCGACTTGCTACAAGGTCATATCTTGGGTCGTCTTTGAGTCAATGCTGCCAAGTCTTTTGTCGTGTCGTTCATATGTTCAAGAGAAGTTCAAACAAGCCCTCCATTGAGTTGACCATCTGCAGTTGTCCATTCTTACTATGTCGGCTTTCCCTGTGTCCTTTTTAACTCATATTCATACTTTGATTCACCCTCAAAATCTGTTACTTATTTCATGTCATTGATGGGGGATACATCAAGGCCCTCCTCTGACGAGTCTTTTTCCATCGACTCCAACTCATTATCTGGGAATAAGACTTAGAAATCATTTAGTATCTTAGAACCTGCATGCCTTAATGGCAGGTTTCTTCGCTTTCGACAAGGGTTTCACATCATTGGTCCCTGATCGAGAGATTTTGCCGAGTGTTCGACTTCAGCTTATTCATTCACATTCGTTCGGATTGTACTTCGGTACCTTGGGAGTCATTGACATCAATGGTGATTTCCCTCGCACTTGTTAACAGTTTTCATCAATGACCGGTAATCGAGTGGTTTCTACCATTATCGACTTCAACACATGTAATCACATGGCTAGATTCATACTTTCAGGTGACGGGACTGAAGACCCTGGGTCTCAGCTTTTTGATCCAGGCTGCGATGGAATATGTATGATTTGTATCAACACATAGATCCACTTTGTATGTTGCATGGCTATGTCTTAATTCGAGTTTTCTAACATATATCCACAGTGTATTCCTGGTGGCTATGTAGCATTTTGGCGATATGGATCCACGGTGTATGATTGGTGGCCATGGCCTATGTTTATGATTTCATTCATTTGTGATCTGAGCATGGGAATGCCTACCTCAGAACTGGTATTATATTCTGTAGATGCTTGGTTGTTTACAGGTTTCCGATTAGGTGTGCTCCTTATTTCTGACATACACACGCATTTTACAAAGTACCTCGGCTGTCACGAGTTCCAGCCTCATACTTTGGGGGGCATTCTGTTACACATTATTTTGGTCACTCTAGTGATGTCTCTACAGTTATGTGTTCAGGCTTTCATAAGGAATTTTTTTCCTGAGAAAAGTGACTGCTATCTTCTTCCACATAAAATACTTTTAAGATGAGTTCGTAGGTTGACTATGTTGCAGGGTGCAAGAATCTTGATTCTCGCAAGCAACCCTATACGTAGCCTGCGAGGTGTTCACAGTTTGCTCTATAGGTAGGGTGCAAACCTGTTTTGAAGCTTGAAAGGAAGAGGAAGTTACGAAGGTTCTAGAAGAGTATCTTCTAGAAAATGAGTTGGCATTCGCATGGTTGGCATCCTACTGACTTCTCAGATTTAGTGGGATCATCCTCATCCCTTTAACCATCTCTCCTTCTCCTATATAATGAAAGGTTTCTCAAGGAAGAGGTTAAGCAAGATTGAATGGAGAATTGATGAAATAATTGTGTGAAGAACTCTGTTTGGATTGAAGCTTGAAGACTATATTTGTCTATCAAGTTGTACTGGATCTTCTTCATGCAAGTGTAGAGCAAGTGTGTGTGTTTGAACCAAGAATCACTGAAAGGAAGCTTGCGACATCAAGGTGATCTGGTTGTATCTTCTACTTTCATTTAATATAATACAGCGACATGCCCCTTTCCCATAAAACATAGTTACCAACTTAATGAGAACTATGACCTCAAAACGAGAATTCTGGCCCAAAAAACCCACATTTTTGCATAAAAAACATGAAAATCAACCCCCAAATGAAAAAGTGGTGCTACTGACATCACCATTTTTTCAAACAGGGTCAAATTACAATATTTTTCAAACGTGTCCTTCAAAACTCATACTGTAGCTCAAAAAAACCTTAAAATTAACACCTAAATAAAAAAGTTACGCTAACTAAAAAAAAAAGAAGTCAAAACGTTAAAATTATGGCTAATTACAACTTAATTGAAACCGTGGTTTTGACAATAGATCCCTATGCCAAAAAAAACCCAAAATTGGATACAAAATGATCACTTTAAAGTTTATTTATTAACTTTTTTTTTTTTAAATTTATATTGAAAAATAAATAAATAAAAATAAAATAAAAATTGCAATTTTTTTTTTTTTAGTAAAGCAAAAAAACACATTTATAAAAATATTCAAAACCTAAATTAAACAAAAAAGAAAAACATTAAAAAAAGGGGTGGAAAAAAGAAACCTAAAAAATAAAAGAAAAAAAATTAAAATTTCTAAAAAAAAAATGGAGTGATCTAAAAAAATGGTTTATATTTTTAAAAAATAATAAGAACAAAAACACTTGAAACCTAAAAAATATTAAAAAATAAAAAATAAAAAAAATAGAAAACATTAAAAAATCACTAAAAAAACTTAAAAAAAAAACAAAAATTTAAACAAAATATTAAAAAAGTTATAAAATTAAAAAAAATATTCATAAAAGGAAAAAACCCTAAACCAAAGAAAATCTAATGTTTAATAAATTATAATTTTAAAATAAACATAAATAAAAAAAAATGAATACAAAATATATAGAAAAATATTCAACAAATATTAAAATGTTTAACAAATTTTAATATTACAAAATATATAGAAAAATATTTAGCAAATACTAAAATGCTTAACAAATTTTAATATTAAAATAAATTAAAGTCAAAACCAATTAATTCACATATAAATGTTTCATCAATATACAATTTTTAATGTAAGATTTATAGAAAACTAATTATTAAAATAAAATTATACATAAATAAATGCAATTTTTTATAAAAAAACATTTCACCAAACCTACATTTTAAAAATTAATTATTATTATGTTTAACATATTTTATTTTCAAAGTGAATTTTAATTAAATTAGAAATTTCAATTTAGAAAATAAATTTTAATTAAATTAGAAATTTTAATTTCAAATTCCAGGTAGTCTACAAAAAAAATCTAATATTTATTAAATTCTATTTTCAAAGTGCAGAAAACACTTTATAGAATATGAATATTAAGATATTTGAATAACAACATAACCTCTGTGAAGGGATGAAGAGTCCTACTCATTCTCGAAGTACAAAAAAAAGGACCCTACAATCCACGGCAAATATCGTTTCTAAAAAAAATTATATATCATTTCTATATTATAAAAAAAAATAAAAAAAATAAAAAAAATAAAAAAAATAAAAAATAGTTTTATAATCTATATATATAATTTATATATATTATATAAACTATATATAGTTTATATATATATAT
>JASDQU010010538.1:145711-180444 GCA_032191745.1 Picea mariana | reverse complement strand
AAGTTGTGCGCACTTAGGTTTATTCAACCAAAAACATGAGATGCAATGGGTATACCCAGTCCAATAATTTACTTTTCAAAACACCCTATACAGAACACGATCTGCGTGAGCAACCCCCATATTCGTAACCAATGCCAACCATCAACCGAAACATCAAAAGTGTGAATATTAGTGATTGTATATCAACTAAAAAATGCCACTGTGGTAGAGGAACAACCAATTGAACAAGCCATGGTAGCTATGCATAACCAGACATCCAATCGACACAAGGTAGAGGCCCTTCCATAAAAATCGTTGAGTTACTTAGCATAAGGCGGGTGACTGTGACCTTAAAAATAAGATAACAATGCAAGGCTTATGTTAATATCAGAGAGACAATGACGGGAAGCCATACCAACATGATGGCTATACAACCCATGGGTGAGCCCGTACTCAAGGTGATACACCACAATAATTGGAAATCACTTGATAGGTGCGACAGTTTCCTTATGCACCCCAGCCTGGAGGGTTAAGGGTTTGCATAGTAGCATTCACAGGAGGAACGAAACTAAATTCAATGAGACTCCAAAGATAAAGGTGTATGCACAAGGGGCTGTGGTGCTTGTGGACGAGAGACAGTCCCTTGGCAAGGTCGCAACAAGAAAACAAGGCTCTTAATTAAACCCAATAATCGTGAAGACAATCATCCAGCCAAAAACCCTTCAACCAACATGCAGTGGTAATAAGGAACTATCACTCAGGAAGATTAACAATCCAACGAATTTAACTGATGAAAGACGAACCATCTATTTTCCATTTAAATCCAAAATTCCACATAGTTGCAGCACTCAGGACAAACAAAAACCCACACAACTGAGCCGAAATCATTTCATAACCAGAGTGAAGTCAAGAATGGCCAAAAGAGACATACCTGTTAATCGAAATCCTTAAGACGAGGGGTGGTTGAGTGGTTTCACCCTGCTAAAAATACAGAGCGTGAACACAACATCAAGATCAACAATAGTTCGACTAGGGTGGCGGCCAACGGGAAGGGTAAAAGTGACGTGCAGTAAATGCACGTCGCCTCCACCCTCATCTCATTTACTCCATAGTACATGACAACGAGCCTCCCATTAACACCATTAATCAACCAATGCATCAATAGTATCAATACATTTAAACCATAGCATAATCCAAGTTCACATAATAATTCAACCAATTGCAACCACCTTGCCAAATGCGCCATCTATGTTTTCATTTATGATATAACTCAAATAAATCGCTTGACCACTATACAGTCTAAACGATTATGTATAGAATCATCACCAAATAGCGTGATCAACATCAACTCAAAACATAGCATAATCAACATAAAAATGCAATCCATCACTTCCATGAGCCACCAACGTTATAACATATGTATATCAGCTACCGATCCCTTTAAGCAATGCATAACCAATGCGTTATCACCTTGCCAAATGCGCCACCAGAATTTCCTCCATATGCATATAAAATGTAACTTAACAATATTTCATAGCCATTTCTTTGTTAGCTAGGACTTAACCACTATCAACAAGTATTTTCATGCATATAGTATCGTAGAGCTAGGTCTCTTTTTTTGCATTAGATATAATATTTTACTTTTCCTCAAAATGCCTTTCTGTAATTTTCACTAACATTTCTGTTGTACAGGCGAGAAGAACAAATACCATAAATGAATAGCAGGTTGTAGAATCATGAAGGAACAATATCTCAAAACTTAACTGATATCAACGACAACCATATTCTCATCAACCATGTAACTTTGTAGCGCATCATCGTAACATTGAAAATGAACAGATCCGATCTTCAAAAGTTCAAGGGGGTCCCACCTACTAGCATTATTTAGTCTTATATAATAATAAGCTTAGCAACACTTTGCAGGTGAAATTACGTTGACGTTTTCAATCGTAAACAAAGCTGTCTAACAAACTGCCAACAAGTTGTCCCAAAAATATGCCAACAAACTGTTAAGAAACTGCCAACTACATGCTCTAGAAATCAACAAGTCTTTGCTACCAAGGGATATGATACCATGAAGAAAAATGAGGTACTATGAAGTTACCAAAACATGTCTGCCTTTGACCTGAAATTTGGCTCTAAGTTCAAACTCCAAAACTTTCCTTTGTTGTTGTTTTAGGATAGTAAACAATCAAGTACTTTCTGCTCATAATTTTGATGGTTAAGTGCACTTTTGAGGTGCCCTTGCAAGTGTTTTCGTAACCCAACGTTATCACATGCGATATACTCAAAACAAATAAAACTCCTCTAGATCTTTACAACTCTAAAATGATGATCTACACATCTAAGCATGCATGAAAATAGACACATATATTTTTGGTCAACATGACCCTGGATAAAACCCTCCCGGGGAAAACCAGTTTGGAGATAAATGTATATAGAATATATCAAAACAAAATTTACAATAAGGAAAACATATACAAGTGAACTTGGTACAATAGCAACCACTCTCAGATGCTTTGGAGTCCCTTGAAGATGTGCCTGCTAGCCCATTGAAGCTAGGCGCCCTTTGTCTTGGTGCACCCTTCTTCGTTTGCTAACCCTTAGTCCTCTTTCCTTTTCTCTTGCCTTGCCTTTTCCTTTGCTTGAACCTTGAACCTTTTCCTTTTCCTTTGATTTTCCCTTGGTCTTGCGCCCTCTTCACAAGAGTGCCTCCCTCCAAGGCTTGGTGCACACTAAGCCTAAGTGTGCCCCTCCTCTAGCAAAAAATCCACAAAACATGTGCGCCCTCACTTGCCATATTCCTTCCACTCCTCTACAAGTGAGATTCCTCAACAAGGTGTGCCTCTCCTCTAGCTTGATGTGCCTCTCTCTCATAGTGCGCCCCTCCACAAGCTAATGTGACCGTACACAAGATGTTTCCCAAGCCTCCATGGTAGACTCTCCATGCAAGCTAGCACCCAAGCTATGGATTCTCCTCAACTCTTGACTTCATGTGCCCTCTCCTCCTCAAGAAATGTGCACAAAAGTTTCTCACTTATCCTCCTCTCTTCTCAAATCTCTCAAGTGAAGAATTAAGCCTCTTCCTTATCCTTTTCCCTCCTTTAGCCTCTCTTTGGCCAAACCCTAAAAGATCAATGGGCTAGATCCAATCTAGCCATATCTAATCAATGGGTGAGATTTAATCCAAAAATCTCACTTAGGAAACCCACTTTCCTTAGTTTGCCTCATGTCCTTTAACTCACCCACAAAGTGAATTAAATGTCACTTTAATAACTTAAGTGACATATTTAACTTTTGACTTAAACTCCTAAGTCAAGTTTCAACGTGAAATTAGAACATAAAGTAAAGTAATAAGGGTAATAGTCTCCCCCTTTGTGTTTAGAGACTCACAAACACAAGGGTACCACTTTCCAAGGTACCAAATCTCAACAAACACTTTATCAACCAATAATACCAACCATATAACCAAGCAACGCACCGTATTGTAGGTATATCATATATGAACTTTATCGAAGCCGACTTCATCCATACTTATATACAATAACTTTGTAGAATATTGAAACCTTTATATGACACCCAACGTTGTTATATGATACATATGCATAGAGTAAAACTTAGCCATCCCTTTCAACATGTCACAATGCTTATCATAACAACAAGGTTCAGAGCTTTGTAATCATAACCAACATAACACTAGTGCAATGAGTATTTTACCTTCTTTTCTTTTTTGTATGGCGGTGATTTACTTGGCGCAATGAAAGTATAAGGAGAATCACAAACCTTTGTCTAAGAGATCATTCATGGAATACCAAGTTATAATCATGTCATAATTTCAATTAATAGTTTTGTGAGCTGCAATTCTTGGAGGAACAAAATCAACTTAATGCTGTTTTCCTATAAGGTGTCCCACATATAATTATATAATATAATAATAAAATAATTGTTGGTCACTGTAATTGCTTATTTAACTAAACAATCAAGTGCTACATAAATTGTCAACCCAGGGAAGTCTGTTTATTTCAAAGGTAATCACACATTGTATATGCTCAATCTCAAAAGCAATCTAGAGTTGTAGTAAAAATACATTAATCACACCTTGCCTTGAACAAACTGAAGTTCTACTTTGAATTACAGAAAAGCAACCTACCTATTGTAGAGTTCAAAGTTTAAAGAAACAATTATCCAAAGAATCCTGGATTACATTAAGAAATAACAACCTAGGAAAGAAATCTTTCAGGATACTGCAAAAGGAAAGACCAACTATTCTGTAACAGAGAACAAGACCCTATTCCCCAAGCAGGAATCTTCAACACCTGTTTCCGATCATCACACTTTCATGAACTCCTTACTAATCGAAATGATTAACACACACTGAAGGCTGACTATATCTTAACAGAGAACAATACCCTATTCCCCAAGTAGGAATCTTCAGCACCTGTTTCCGATTAGCACACTTTCATGAACTCATTACTAATAAAAAATGATTGACATGCACTAAAGGCTAACTATCTCTTAACAGAGAACAAGACCCGATTCCCCAAGCATGAATCTTTAGCACCTGTCCCTGATTATCAAGTTTTCATAAATTCACCAAACAAGATTGCTAACTAGAATGATTAACAATTACCCAAGCATGAATTATATGAAAACAATGTAACAATCAGTAAAACAGAGTTTCAACAAAACAGAGTTCAGAAAAGTAGAGTTTCAACAAAACAGAATTTAATCAAGGCATAAACAAAAATGATATTAACACACTACAAAACTAATGAGTGAATCTTGTGAAGAAGGTGGGCCCTCCCTTCTCACAAGATTCCCCTGAAACGAAAGGAACTAAGAAGAAATGCTCAGAACAATCTTTTATTCATTTGTCAACTGTATCATGTTGCAATGTCTGAAGTAAACACGTCATTCTCTGTAATTCCTTTCTTAGCCAAAAGTCCCCTTTCTAATGATGATTTCCTTTTATTTAAAGAGGAGAATCCTCTCGATACAATTGATCATCAAATTACATGTGCACATATGAATCCTATTCTTAGTCAGATCTGATCTCTATACTGGAATAGGATATCCTGGTCTCTCGTAACAAAATGCTATTACAATAGTTGGGTGTAGCTGTTACGGCTGGTGTGACAACTTCTTTATTTATCTTCTTGTTATTGCTGTTGTCTACTGTTTCAGCATCGCAAATCGCGGACTGTTTCAACAACGAGATTTGCGTTATGACTGTTTCAACAATGTGGTCTCGAGCAATAGCGATGGTTAATTCTAGCTCAAGGTGCGGCTGTTGTGGTCAATGTAACAACTTCTTCTTTGTGTGAGTTGCTGTTTTAGCATCGTAGACCACAGAGAGTGTAACAACTTCTTCTTTGTGTGAATTGCTGTTTCAACATCGTAGACCACGGAGAGTGTAACAGCTTCTTCTTTGCGTGAATTGCTGTTTCAGCATCGTAGACCACGAAGAGTGTAACAGCTTCTTCTTTGTGTGAATTGTTGTTTCAGCATCGTAGACCACGGAGAGTGTAACAACTTCTTCTTTGTGTGAATTTCTGTTTCAGCATCGTAGACCACAGACTGTTTCAACCACTGGGTTTGCGTGTTGATTGTTTCAGCAGCGGGCCTTCAAACAACAACGATAATCTGCAATGAACTGTTTCAACACTTATATGTTTCTGATCGATGGTTAAGTATGAGAGTAATGTAAAATTATATGCAAAACAAATTAAACATATAGTAAAGAGAAGATACGTTATATACCTTTGGAAAGATAGGGTAAGGTGATAATGTAAGTTTAAATGTGAGTGGAAAAATGATGTAATGGTAGCAAAAAGTGTGAACAAAAAGGTACATTATAAGGTCCTAACAATAATGTAGTGCATTGTGTTACCCACTAAGTTGCACTAGGATGGACTTGCAGTTGAGCCGCCAAAAAATTGAGCAAGGATTTGCTCAAAATTCAGAGTTCACAAGTCCAGTGAGCGATTATGGCCCCCTTTTCTTTTCTTCTTCTTTTATACCGCATTTCCATACCCCTGCGCGGAATTGTAATAAGATGAATTTAGCATGATGAACTTGTAAAAGGCTTAGCCTCCTGAGACTTAGACATGAGTACATTACTCTAGAGTGATTTTTTTTACTAGTTAATTATATTTTGCTTTTCAACGATTTATAATTTTCGAGTTTTTTCACTTAATTCCTCCAAAGCTGGGGTATACACTCATGGTTAGGCATTAGCTTGGTCATATAATTCTAGTGTCTAATGTATATTACCATGCTGATCATCCTCCTAGAGTTTTTTAGAAATGCGCTAAGTCCACCTTAGGTTTTTTAATGTTTTATGCAAAAATAAAATTTCCCGCAAAATCGAGATATTTTAATTGTAATAATTCCAAAGTTAAAAAAGTGGTACTAAGAGGCATTATATGTTTTGGGGGTGTTCATTTTTGGACCTAGAATACCCACTTTACCTAAGTACACACTTTTGTGAGTAAAATTAGTGATTTTAATCACTTAAAAATTAATTTTGCTCACAAAAGTAACAAAAGACATAAAAAATTAGGAAGAAATCAACAATGCTTTCTCATTGTCACATGTGGCAATTTGTTGGAGGTTGTGGAGAGGTGGCTCCCTTTCCTTCTCCACTTGTCACCCATTCTCCTCCAAGTGGTGTGCCCCCCTCTCTTGGGATTGTCACCCTCTTTGCTATTTATACAAGCTTACTCTCCCATTGCAAACTAGTTAGAGTAGGAAAGAAATAAGGTTTGTGATGTAATTGTACTATCGTTTGTGGAATAAAGAAAGGATTTGGAGGCTACATTGGTGTGTCAAGTTTCATGTGTGGAATTTCTATGTCAAAAGTGTCAAATTGTGAGGTATAACTTGCTTTTTTGCTTTTGCTTCTAATTGTTAGTTTGTGGCCTTCAAGTGGAGTTATCTCCAATTAGGGTAAGATTAGAAAAGCTAGGTTGCTTCATAATATTATTGCTTATTTACATTTGATTGCTTTATATTGCATATTCATTTTGGTTAATGCTTATGCTCTTTTAAAGTATCTTATGTAGGTAGTACCATACGATTTGTTTCGCAATAAAAACAAAAATCCAAGGAAAATGACTCTCATACCCCTGAGAAATCTACAACAAAAACATCAAACAAAACTAAGCAGGAATCGAGCAAGAAGAAAACACAATCTCCTAAAGAATTTTTGATTGAAAAACATAGGAAAAAGGGTAAACAAAAAATAATAGAGGTAGATTCTGATTCTGTGAGGAAGAAACTCCATAAAAAATAATCAAGAAGATAAAAATATTGAAATATAAGCATTTGATGGAAGTGACAAAGAGGATAACCAGGAGAATGACACGAAGAGAACAAGTGGAAAAAAGGGAAATTTATTAAAGGAAAGATAGGAGAAGCAAGAAGAAATTTAACCAAATTTGTTTAGAAAACCTAGAACAAGGAATTCAGTGAAGGCTAAAGAGGATGAAATTACACCACAAGTTGTTGAAGTGTAATAGATTCCTTGCAGAGCATGATCTAGAGGGATTACCATTATTTGAAGAAATTCCTGATGAAGAAATTCTTGATGAGGACATTCATGATAAGGAAATCCAAGTTGCTAATACAAAAGCTATTATTGATGATTTCACTGTGAAGATAAAAAGAAAGAAAAAGAAGATAAGCAAATTGAAGAAGACTGTTCAAGAATTGGAAACTTTAGACAAGGTGATAAACAAATTGAAGAAAACTATTCAAGAATTGGAAACTTTAGACAGGGTGATAAAGACAGAGAATGACAAATTCAAAGAACATAGTGCACATGTAATAGAAAAATATGTTGTACTTAAGAAGAAATATAAATCCCTGAAGCAGGATGCAAATAAGTGGTATACTTAGAACTTGAAAACTATATAACAAAACAAAAGGTTGTCTGACAAGTTAAAGAAGCATGGGACAGAGACAAGGGACCTTCCACAACTATTGTTTTAGAGCCAGAAGACAATTGAAGAAGTAAAAGAACACAGTTTTGAAATTTTGAATCAACAGTTGTTTCAAAATAAAAATGCATGAGGATATGCAGTATCCATCCTTTGTCTGGGGGAGATGTTGGGTGTTAGTTTTGATCCTTTCACTAGGCCCATTCACCTCCAAATTTGACCTCATCATTTTGAGATTAACTCTTAGTTTTTCTTGAAAATGATTGATATGAAATAAATAAGAATGGGTAAGACTCAAACAACATGACAATTAATCAAGGTCATGTAAACTATGTAAATCAATGCACTTGAAAAATTTACTAAGACAAATAAGGATGTCAGAGGAGTGTTTAAACTAATTAACTAAATGATAGCCATGGCCGTTTTACTTCCCTTACCCCTTAGCTCTCTCTATTTCTTCACTCTGGCTCATACTCAGAGGGATTTTGGCCAAGAAGGAGGAGAGCATTGTAAAAAAAAATAGTGAGCACTATTTGCCCTGTTTTCCCAAATGGATTCCAAGATCCAACACTGGCCCATTGTACAAACAATCCCAATAGACAAATCATCTACACCATTCAATTGCTTGTGATATCGAGATGAAGGGCCGTAATGAAAGTGTTGTTGTAAAAACTTACTAAATCAGTTTTTCTCTCTCCTAGGAGTCGTTCCCTCTCTTTGGGACGAATTCCTTTGTTTTGGGGTGAATTTTCATTGTATGGAGGATGAACTGAAATTCCCACGCAAAGTTCACTTGTTTGCTGGGCATCTTCATATTCCTCAGTTGTTGGGCATATCTAATCTTGGATGGGTCGTTTTTCTCCTCTATCGAGACATGCCTTGAGTGCTGGTTGTCCCACATTGCATTTATTTGCTGCCACTACTGGGTATTGTTGTTAAACAACTCCCACGACCTCACTTTGCTTCCCAACATTGCCGATGACTTCTTTCACTGTCTAAACTTACCCACGACTTCAATCTTTCATCTGGACGGCCCACACAACTTTAGCCTGTTTCCCATTGATCCCACGTTCTAAACGCCTCACCGGGCATTCCGTATTTTGTTTTTCCTTGTTATCTAACATACCCATGAAATTACACAAGCTACTGGGCGGACCACACATTGCTATCTTGATGTCTAACTTCTCATGGCCTGAATCTCTTCTCTGGGTGTTCATGAGACTGTTGGGAGCATTCCCTTGTTGCTCAACGTGACCACGACCTGGAAACTTCGACTTGCCATCTGCCCTCATGTTTTTCCTTTGTTATCTACACTTCTGAGCGTGAATCCTAGCGACTGGAAGTCTCACGTTTATTTCCCTCACTGCTCAAGATGTGTACGCTCAAACCCCAGTGATTAATGACACACACACATTGCTTTGTTTACTGGCTATAGGTTTGCGTATAATCCAACATTTGGAGAGAACACACAGTCTGGAAACCGTACACAAAAACCTAACGCTAATTTTTGAGTCATCAAACACATAGTGTAGCGTTACGTCCGGGGAAAACCAAAATTCCTCTGTTGGCTATCTGGAGTTGGCCATGTCCTTAAATTCGCCTGTGGCATATTGAAACGTTTCCAATATATCGAATTAGCCTCTGGCATATTAAAAATGTTTGTCAGCTTATCAGATTCACCTCTCACACATTAAAACGTTTGCCAACATATTAAATTCGCCTTTGGCATATTAAAACCTTTACTGACAAATCTTTGGGGTATGGACTTTTTCCTGGCTCTATCCACCACTTGTGCATTGTCAAAACATTGATCTGGGCATCTTCATAATCGCTGGTAAATTCCCTATATTACCCACTTCAAACAATTGAATTTGACATGAAATTTTATGCTAGGAACATAGTAACGTTTTGTGCACAAGAAGTTGGACATTGAATGATGCTACATTGAAGAGACACATAATGATTAGAGAATGATGGGACCGACCAATAAAGGAATCATTGGTGTATTATGGCTACTAGGCATCTTCCATTAATTAAATGAGTTTAAGTGCTATGTGGATTAAAAAATTTCTTAAGCTTGTGTTGAACAAGATTTGTTCCAAGATTTTCAGGTTCTCATTAATGGGTGAGTGAGAGACTATGCAAATTAGTATGTTATCACTAGTCTTTAGACAAATTAAAGAGTGAGTTAGTTACTCAACCCAGACATCAAATCAATGAGTAATTGCACAAATAATTGTACTGAGCCCTACACAAGAATTGTACTGAGCATTGAAGACTTTTCTCATCAGAGACAAAGATGAGATAGAGTTCAGAGATCAAATTCCGCACATGTATCCGTGTTGGTGAAGTGAGTGGATTATGAGCCCCTCAATTACAGATCAATGGTATTAAGAGCTATTTATGTAGCAAAATCTCCTACAATTCAACTATTATAGGAATTAACCTTGTTTTACGAGTTATTATGGCATTTTACCATTTTCATGGCATTCGACACTTGGTGGTCAACGCAATCTGAGAGACAATTACAAGAAATTCACAGAATCAATTGCAAATTTGCCATCAGGAACACGATGCCCATGAGCGAGGAATAAGATTCAACCAGTTAGAAGATCAAGTATTCTATTCAAAGGATCGTGGAGAAGTTATGCTAAGCGCTAAAATGAAGATTTAAACGATATTTCTGTAATCCGTTTTGCAAAATAGGGTGTAAATGAAAAGCACTCAAATTCCTTGAGATATGTATGAATATTAGAAAACATGGGATATCGAAGTTAGTGAGAATAGTAAGATTATGACCCAAGACTTGTATTGTAACTACTGAATTGCTTTGAAGTTTAATACAATGAAGCTTTGAATTCGGTTTATGAGTTATATTTCTTCCACAGTCTGAGTTTTCTTTAACAGCATATTCCACAAGGCCTCCTTGGTATGTGTTGTATTTTCATAGTTGTTTTAGAAGTTACTTTTATTAATTGCCTTCTTCATTTTCTATAGATTTACATGCACTATTATAATTCCCTGTAGATCAAGAACTTGTTTCAAATAGTTTACATGCAACATTACTCTGATTATGGTGATTAACGATTCAAGAACTTGTTTCAAATAGTTTACATGTAACATTACTCTGATTATGGTGATTAACGATTGTTTCAGATATTGATGTTAAAGATAATCAATTACTTGACTGATATTTCATCTATTGTACCATACTGATAGTCATCACACAAATATATTTGGAGTTTGAACCGAGTGTGCAATTCCTTTCTACTTTTCTTATTGGCACATTTCATTTCAACATTAAATATATTAAGTTTATTTTCAGTCAACCTTTTCACTCATATTCATAGATATCCCTCTCTGATTTTAGAGCCTAGTTGACTAAAACAAAGTGAGTTTTCAAGTGAGCACACAAAGCATTCACTTGTAATATGAGCCCCTACCAATTGAAAATCAAGTCTAAGTAATTGTGATCAAAAGAATTAATTTTTGTTTGTGAGTCTGGCACTTTACTGTTTTGATTTTAGTAGAAGTTTTTAGGTAGTCTCAAGATTAACTTTGCACATATTGTGCATGTGCCTCATAAGTTTACCTACCTAGCTTGATAGAAAATGATGAGGAATATAGACCACTAGAGTATCCCAACAGAGCCATGTCCCAATAGTAAACAACTCATATTATATAAAATATATTTGTCCCGAGTTCAAAACCTTTTACCCATCAGACCAAAAATAACAGTTTGAATGGAAATAACATAAACTATTAAGTATTAATAGACTTGTGTTCGAGTCTATCATCGAACAGAACTTGCAATACCAAAATAAACATATCCAAATTTCGCCATCCAAAAATATTCTTAGTTGAAGAAAGAAAGTGAAAACATAGACGAGGTAGCAAGGGTTTCATAACGGTGGATGCAGATTCTCACAACCTGGGTTGAACTTGGAAATTGACTTCTAACTCATATACAAGACTCATTGTGCCCATGTTGAAAAACCCATATCATTTATTTCTTAAGTTGAACTAAGTAAATTTCGTTCTTTAGAAATTTAACACATAAAGTAACCAATAGGAACAAACCAATTTTCAAGCTGAGTTCTACTTGTTTGTGAACTAATAACAAAAAATCAAGACTTCTATTCACATTTTATCTTTGAATCAATCAAGAACAAATGGAAAATGGTAGTATGAATATAGAAAAACCAAAACTCAACCAATTCTTTTAACAAAAATACATTTTCTTTCATTTTTCTTCAAGAAATGATAGAGTAAGGGAAAACAAGACATTTTCATGTACACATCATGCATACCGGAGACAAACTTAACCACTATAAAGACAAATGCATTGCAAGAGATGTAAAACCAACAGTGAACTCATACCTTATTCAATGCGATTTTATACTCATGTAGAGAGCCAAAAACAATTACAACAACCACAAAGAATGAGGGTTTCTCAGCAACTAGAGCTTAATCTCTCTCAATAACAAAAAAATGAAATGAAACTCAAAAACCCACAAGATAGCAAGGTGATAGATGCAGGATAATGGAATAAATGCCCACGTCTCGTCATATTCAATGCATGGCTAACTCCACTACTCAACACAAATTAAAAATCGTGAAACACATATGCGACATCAACTAAAGTCCACCTCTGTCAAATGCCATATAATAAATAAAACCAATCATAAGTTCAAACCCAAAGCCAGGTGAGCGTCGACCACATATGCCATGTTGACATTTTAATTATTAAAATCCTCCCTTGTCACATCTTATAACTAACTAAATCCATATGTGAAGATAAAGTTTAATCAACATCACTATCAAACACTGCCATGTATCATGCAACCATCATATCACATGGATCAATCAAATTTTATACCATGCAACGATAAGATACAAGCCACCTTTTAAAATTTCAACCATGCGCTATATATAACATATCATCTATCCAAACTTATGACGTATAATCTTACATACAAACCATAGGTATCATATTCTCCATTAAACCCTTGGAACTTATAACTTGTTTCATTCAAAGAATAAGTTTATTTCCATAGAGAACTTTAAATGACTTGGGCCATAAAACCTTTGACAAATATACCACAACTTTAACGACAATATTGCTTCTTTATGCATGAGAAAAGTATATGCAACAAACACTTTCATTTATTATGTTTCAATTGCACAAGTAGAGTAAGTTTAAACTCTTTTCCATATGTGAGCTTACATAGCATGTATTTAATAATATTCTTTTCATAAATGCTATGTTATCCAAGTGAATATGAGAGGCAATCAAAACTTGACTTGTATTGACATGTCGAGGCTCTTCATAGTAATGGAACTTTAATGATCCCATCTTTGAAACAAATATGTATAAGTACTGAGATAAATGATTAAAAATTAATGTCTTTGAATTTTATTTTAAAGGGGACCCCACCTATTAGTTATATTAATAGTTATAATCATAAGATTCACAATAATTTACGATTTTTTTTATATTAGGTGACGATATTTTGAGTCAACATCTGGCGACTCCACAGGGAAGTCTGCTTATAGCAAGCTTGAACTCATAAATTCTGGTTTTGATTTCAAAACTAGAAATCAAGTTTGTTAGTGTCTTCTTCTTCTCAAAAGACTTTGTAAAAAAATCTTTGATATGCTCTTGAAATGATTCACTCATAGATGGAAGCATGGGTAAGAAGAAGGAGGGAAACAACTGAAATCATCAAGTTCAAACAAGACATCTGTAGGTACATCAAAAACTACATAACTATTGTTGCAAACCGAAAACCATTCATTTAACTTTGCTATTGT
This sequence comes from Picea mariana, assembly GCA_032191745.1. Lineage (NCBI taxonomy): Eukaryota > Viridiplantae > Streptophyta > Pinopsida > Pinales > Pinaceae > Picea > Picea mariana. The sequence goes on along the minus strand of JASDQU010010538.1, from coordinate 166,711 downwards.
TTTATAACAGATTAATGAAAATTTTGCAAATAAACAATCAGACCAACAATTTCAATTGGTCTAGATTGTCTCAAAAACTAAAATCAATAGAAATTTTTTAATCTAAAATCGAAATAAGAGCGGTAAAATTATATAAGCAGGAAAATAAATGTATAAGAAACATTGAAGATAATCATCTAGGTTCAACATAATGTTTCAAATGCAAACCATTAGTTGTATAAGAAAACAATCACCCATCCATGTCTTTCAACAAATAAGAATTATTACCAATAGCAGAGGTGATTATGTAAGGACCCAACCAAAGCTTCTGAAATTTGGAATGCTTACCTCTGTCTGTATGAGTAGAATCCCAAAGTAACACTTTTTCATTAGCTACAAAAGTAGTTGATTTAGCTTTCTTGTCAAAATAGTTTTTAACAGATTGTTGTCTCTTCTTGAGATTTTCCAGATCATGACTCCTTTGTTCTTCAAGCGAAAACAAAACATTTATCCTCCAAGGGATGTCTGTAGAGTTTAATTCTTCAGCATGCAATGCTAATCTAAGGGAGGTTAACTCAAGTTCCATAGAACTAATAGCCTCTTGGTCGTATAACTATTGAAAAGGGGCATGTCTTGTACTAGTTTTGGTGGTAGTTTGGTCTGCCCAAAGTGCATAGGTGAGTAATGTGTTCCATTGAAGGGGTTTATCATCTATAATCTTCTTAATAATTTTAATCTTATTTTTATTTCTGGACTCAACTTGCCCATTTCCTTGTGGATAGTAAGTAGATGAAGTAAAATGCTTCACCCCAAATTTATTTAGAAATTGGGTAAATTTCGCAGAAATAAAAGCTGGTCCATTATCAGAAAAGATTTATATTGGAAGACCAAAACAAGAAAATATATTAGATTCCAAGAATGTGATTACCTGTTTATCCTGTGCATGCTTGAGTGGGACAACTTTAGTTCACTTGGCGAAGTAATATGTTGTTGTTAGGATAAAATTATATCTAACAGAGGATGGAGGATTAATAGGACCGATGAAATCCAATCCACATTTTGAAAAAGAAAAATCTGGGAGAATTGGTTGTAAAGGCATGGAAGGAAAATTTTCTTTGCCTACAAACCTTTGACATTGATTACAAGCCTGTGTAAATTTGTAAGAATCTTTGAAGATTGAAGGTTAGTAAAAATCGATTCTCCAAATTTTGAACGCAATGGCTTTTGCAACAAAATGACCACCAATATGAATGCATGAATCTGTTGATCTATGAATTTGCTTCAATTTTTTTTGGGTTGTTGTATCTATTGGACACCGCGACCACACTAAGAGGGGAGGGTGAATCAATGTGTGGTAATTTTTATACTTCTTTCAAAACTTTAGTTAACAACCACTTCAAACATTATTATTCATTCACAATTAGCTACTTGCATATATCAACAACATACATCAATAATTGTGAACTATAAACCATCACCATAATGAACACAAAGAACACCAGATACATGTGTAATATTTTTGTATTATGTGTTTACATGAAGACTCCAATATTTGGGGTTTATCAACACCAATTGAAAAAAAGCACCAACTCCAAGAGAGTACCAACTCTCGATACAAGACCCAGCTTGTAGATCTCATCACCAACTGAGATGTGAGGAATCCAACCCTCAAGTACAAGACCCAGCTTGTAGACAGAAAACAATCTGTCAAATATTCTCTAGAGGTCCACGATTTGTATATCCTGCAACACACGTATGTACGCACCCTCTTCTATTTCAGCCCGAGTATGTATGCTACCCATCCTTCTATAGCCTGCGTACAACCTCATAACACTAGGGTTACTGGTTTCTGCAATTCTGAAACTTTGTTGCCTCTATCACATCCACCTGTAAACTGTCACTGCATCCAACCCGTGCCATCTATACCATGTCATCAATGAAGCATCTCCAATAACCTATGCATGTCCCTCATGCATACATTATCATACAACATAGCTTTCCCTCAACCATATCAGAATTGTACCATACATAAGAATATTGCTTACTCAACCAACCAACCAACATATACCATATCCAGATCTCACAACAACCATATCGAGAATGATTCAAGCATTCACCATACCATAAGCAGATCTAAGCATCAAAACAAACATGTAACCATACCAAAATTTTTGTAGATGATCTAAACCTATAGAATATTGACCTGAGAACTTGCTTTAGACTTCAGGGACTTGGCACCAACATCAACTCAAGTTTTCAAGACCTTTTCAGTTGTACGCGACTTCCTCTTCTATAACCCATGTATGTACGCTACCTACTCCACTGCAGGTCGTGTATGTACGGTACCTCATCCACTGTAGCACACGTACACTTTAAAACTAGGGTTTTTATTGTTAGGATATTTAGACACTTAGGAGTTATTTAAGATCTACTTGGTCTAATTTGTCGTTAGGCAAAAGTGTGTTTCTTAGTGTGTTTTTTTAGTATGCATTAGTATGAATTTGTAGTTAGGAAATCTGACAGTCACGATATGTTCCCGATATAGAGTGATGCGACGGTTCATATTCTCCTCTATCTTAACGACTACATTGATCTGTGGCTTAACACCCAATTGGTCCATGATCTCTATTTAAAGAGCATGGAAGGTCATTTATCGATGATCGATTGTGAGAAACTCTCTTGTAAAATCTCTCTGTAATATTTTTCTTTTGCATTAATAAACTGCTCCAAGTCACTGCATTGGTTGGGGCCGTGGATGTTTCCCCGTAGGGGTTTTACCATGTCAAAATATCGGTGTGTTGATCTTTGATATGACTAACCAACGGTACAAGGGTGACTCCTTTATTGGTTGGTTTCACTGATTCAAATTGGGCCAGAGACCCTGATGATCGAAAGTCTACTGTAGGTTATGTTTTCAACCTTGGTTCAGGACATGTCACTTTGGCTTGTAAGAAACAACATGCTATTGCACTTTCTTCAATAGAAACAGAGTACTAAGCAACGATAAATGCAAGTCAGGAAGCCTTGTGGCTTCGACATATCCTTTCATAGTTTGGATTCCAGCAGTAGCATCCGACCAACGTTTGGTGTGAAAATCAGAGTGCCATCAAGCTCGCCAAAGACCCAATCCAACATCAATGCAACAAACACATCAAGATACTCATGCACTTCATCCAAAATCTCATTCATGATCAAGTTATTGAAGTGCTATTTTTCCCTACAGAAGATCAAGTTGCATACAATTTCACAAAGTCTCTTACAGAAGCGAAGTTTTCCAAACTTAGATCTATGTTAGGAGTTCAAGAAGTTGTCATTAAGGAGGGATAGGCTCTAATGCCTCCTTCCTTTTCCTATTGTGTCACTATTGTAAATCCTTTAATCCTATCCCAGGTTGTTCTTAAGGGGGGATGTTAGGATATTTAGACACTTAGGATTTATTTAATATCTACTTGGTCTAATGTGTCGTTGGTAAAGTGTTTTTCTTTAGTATGCATTAGTATGCATTTGTAGTTAGGAAATATGACGGTCACGATATGTTCTTGACATAGAGTGATCCGACGGTCACGATATGTTCTTGACATAGAGTGATCTGATGGTTCATATTCTCCTTGATCTTAACGACTACATTGATCTGTGGAGTAATACCCGATTGGTCCATGATATCTATTTAAAGAGCATGGAGGTTCATTTGCCGATGATCGATTGTGAGAAACTCTCTTGTAAAATATCTATGCAATCTTTTTCTCTTGCATTAATTAACTACTCCAAGTGGTTGCATTGGCTAGGGTCGTGGATGTTTCCCCATAGGGGTTTTACCATGTCAAAATATCAGAGTGTTGATCTTTGATCTGGTTGTGTGAGTGGTTACTAAAGGTGTTCATCCTCTATTGAAATACCCATGTTGTCGAACATTTATGAAACTCCAAGATTTTCGCCATCAACCCTCTGCTACCTCAAGCTTGCATAGCTTCAAATGTATCAATGCGTACTTGCAATGAAACTTTCACAAAATAATAGATATTCAATGTGCTCAAAATTCATCCTAATAAGAGACCCTTGCTCTCTTATTTATACTCTCCAAGTAGTTTCCTCTAGGGGTTATCTTCTAACTATTTTACCCAACTTCCTTTTTTTAGGGCTAACCCACTTCTAACTACTTTGTCCACTTACAACCCCCTTATCCACAAATAGTGCTAACCCACTTCTAGTTGCAACTAATTTATTTTTATTTATTTTCTTTTTGCAACAAATTAACCTATGATTAACTCCTAGTTACAACCATTTTGACTAGTCAACTTCTTCTAGGAGCTTCTAGAATAATTTGACTTATTTGACCTTCTAGGGGCTTCTAGATAACTCATGAGGGTTCTCCAACTTCACTAAGCCACATCTCCTAAATTGTGAGGAACTGTGTGACATACCACATATCATCAGAAATGACACGACATGTACTATCCATCTAGAATAGTCTCACCTACAAATTCACTGAGCTTCATTACATTATTCCTCAACCAAGCTTGGGTTCCAACCACTTAACAATTTTGACTTTGCAATGCGTCTTCTCGTGAGGCATCTCACCATAAGGGGACCATGTTGAGAACTTTATCCAAGAGCGTCGTCTTCCCATGAGGAATTGTGCCATAAGGGGATCACTTTGGAGTTCAACTATTTGGTACTTCCTACATAAGAGCATTCATGATCATTGACTACCTTGGACATGGAATCAATGATACAACTTCCTTTGACATCAAATTTAACATCATGCTCATGCTCCCCCTGCGATCATCGCTCCTCATCAATGTTTCTATCTCTCCCCCTTTGACATCAATGGAAAATAATATATGTCTTTGGGGCTACTCCCCCTTACTGAACTCTCCTTAAGGCTTCTCCTCCTATCTGGACTATCCTTTGTGTTGCTCCCTCTATCTAGATGCCTTTGATATTTCTATGATTACTCTCTCTTCCTTCATCTGAATAATACATCTCCCTTTGGAAAAGGATATCACTCTGATGAAATGCTGATGGCATGGTTTCCAATGCTTCCTCTATGATCATCTCTATCATCTCTCCTCCTAAAATCACATCTATGTAACCAATCATGGAAAAATATTAACTGCCCTTGTGGGTATGTCTCCACCTGTATTCTCTACAAGATTCCATGTAATCACTGTGAACAATATGCTACTATTGTAATCTGCTTCTGCTGCGAATGTTGCTGCTCTACCAGAATATTGATCAACTGCTCAACAATACCATGATCTACTATTCCTTTTATGATCCTTGGACCTGTCCATGCATCATACAATGATCCATCAATCTGTACCTGTACCATCAACAAGTGCATCAACCTTTCACCCAACTTGTATCACCAACCATGCACCAAACCTGTATCACCAACCAGTGCATCAACCATGCACTAAACCTGTATCACCACAAGTGCATCAACTATGCACAACACAACCTGTCACAACAATCTCATCAACCAAATTAGATCTATTCACCAAGATCAATCACCAAGACAACTCTCAACCATTTGCCAAGAATACGTTCCAAATGTGTACCAAGCATATTTTAAGATCACCAACAAGTGCCTCTATCAATGTACCAATACCAATAACATCATCAACCATATGTATCAACATGTATATTCAAGAATGAACTAATCATATACCAAGATCACCAAGCAAATTCTTCTTACAGTACACCTCAAGATATGTCAATAAAGCTCACATATTTAGTAGCCATGTACTACAACAAATATTCCTCAAAACCATTCACTACAACAAGTATAATACAACAATAATACCTCTAGACATGTGCCAAGAATATGCCTCAATAAATCAATGATACACCTCTAGCTAGTATCACATCACCCATGATATACCTCATAAACAAAGTGCCATAACCTTACTGATAAGTACTTAACATAACCAACACTGTACCTTAACAAAAATGCCTCAATCCACACACTAGGGTTTGTACCATGCATCCAAGATAGGCTTTAAGCATATGCTCCAACACTCAACTATATATCATAACCATACATTCATTAAACACACATACATGTATACCTGTTACTCTGTTGTTGACCTGTAACATCAGATCTCATATAACTCGAGCTTACTCACCTTCTGCAGTATGTTCTAACCCCTTTTTCTCCAAGCTTTACCTCGGGTATGTGACCTCACCTTAGACAACTCGCGTATGTACATGAAGTTTCCACAAACACCTCATGTATGTATGTGACTGTTTCTATAGGAACCCGTGTATGCCTTAGAAAATTCTTAAGCTTACCTCATGATAACCATTCTTTATGCCTTCATTCATGTCTGACTGTTTAGTCTTTTTCATCCACTTCTGAGAGTGACCTAGTTTCTCAGTACTTGTTCTCTGAGCTTCCATTATTTCAACATTGTATTTCTTCCATGCTCTTCTTGCCATATTATATGAAGCATTCCTCATTGACTGTCTCCTTGAATTCCAACAATCATGGGATTTGTGGCCAAACTCACTGCAGCTGTAACATCTCATGGTGTGAAAATGTGCAGTAATGTGTCCCACAAGATTACATCTCCAACATGTTAGGATGTTATTGAATATTCCGACATCTTTCCTTGCATAATGTCTGCAATCCAAAGCTTTGTGACCATATTCATTACATGAGAAACAATGACCGTTGAAAACATTTCATACCTATGCTTTTGTGTCAACCTTGAAGGTATCTCTCTTCTGAATTTGCTTTGAGGTGTAGAACTGGCTTCATGGTGTCTTCCTTGTTCTGATCTTCTTAAGGTTTCCTTTCTAGGTGCTTGACATGTAGCCTGGATTTCACCCTTTGAAAAATGAAGGACCTACATCATGCTTCTTAGAAGTGCCAATTTCAGAGTGTGCAACTTCCTTGTTGTATCCAAGACTTGATTGATGATTTGGCGATCTTTCACTATCCATGATTTCATCCAATATTATTGAGTTGTTCATGAACTTGACATGAGTATTTGACTTCTCGACTTTCCTTCCAATATCAACAACTTCTGCTTCTAGCTTATGACATGATTCTTCTTTTTCATTTAACTGATTCTTCAATAGTTCTTCTATCCTTTTGGCTTCTTCAAGTTGGGTCCTCAGATTGACATTGATTTCTCTTATTTCTTTAATCTCTTCAAGGATTTTTCTAAGCTCATCATCTACCTTCTTCTTTTCATCTGCTTGATTGATTATTTCAGTCTTTAGTCTCTTGATTTATTCTTCTTTTTCTTCTAATTGAGTCTTTCTTAGTTTCACTTTCTTCTTGTTTCTTGAGCATTTATTTTAGTGCCATGGTATGCCTTTGGTACTTTTCTAGGGCTTCGTTACTGATTCTTTCAATATCCTCAAAAGCATCTGAATCATACTTTGTTTTATTGTTAACTTTTTCTAAACCATCTATGACTTTATCTTTAAGATTCAAAAAATCTTCCTCTTCATCTATAAGATAATTGTTATTTGAATCTACACAAACTTCTTCTATTGCAGTTAGATCTTCTTCGTTATTTGCAGGAGAACATTCAACATCATTACATTTAGAATTATTGAAATCGGAAAATTTTGGAGATATTTTACCTACATTGGTGACTGATTCTTGATATACCTTCTCTATATTCAGCCATAGGTCCTTAGCGAAGGTACATTGTCCTATGCTTTCTTTGACAGGACCTGAATGTCCATTAAAGATGTTCTTAAATGCCACTGCATTGTTCTTCTTTGCTTCCTTTTGAGCTGCAAATTTTGATTGATTCTTCGAGGGAACTGATCCAACAACAACTATATTCCAAACACCTGCTCCTTTTGACTTCAAATACCCTTTCATTTGTATTCTCCATGCCAAGTAATCTGTCTCATCAAAGAAAGGAACTTCATCTGCATGTTCATCTATTTGTGTGTCCATGGATATCCTTCAATCTTATAAGGATTATAGTGAAGGCCTGTTCTGATACCAATTGTTGGACACACCGACCACACTAAGAGGGGGGGGGGGTTGAATCAATGTGTGGCTCTTTTTATAATTCTTTCAAAAATTTAGTTAGCAACCACTTCAAACATTATTATTCATTCACAATTAGCTACTTGCACATATCAACCACATACATGAATAATAGATAACTATAAACCATCACCATAATGAACACAAAGAACACCGGATATATGTGTAATATTTTTGTATTATGTGTTTACATGAAGACTACAATATCCAAGGTTTATCAACACCAACTGAAAAGGGCACCAACTTCAGGAGAGTACCAAATCTCAATACAAGACCCAACTTGTAGATCTCAACACCAACTGAGATGTGAGGAATCCAACCCTCAAGTACAAGACCCAAGTTGTAGACAAAAAATAATCTGTCAAATCTTATCTATAGGTTCACGATCTGTATATTCCGCAACATGCATATGTACATGCCACGTTCTCTTCCAGATCACATATGTATGCTACCTGTCCTTCTGTAGCCCACGTACAACCTCAAAAAGTTATGGTTACTAGTTTCTGCAATTCTGAAACTTTTCTACCTCTGTCACATCCACCTGTAACCTGTCACTGCATCCAACCTGTGCCATCTATACCATGTCAGCAAAGAAGTAGCTCCAATAAACTATGCATGTCTCTCATGCATACATCATCATACAAAATAGATATCCCTCATTCATATTAGAACTGAACCATACATAAGAATGGTGCTTACTCAACCAACCAATCGACATACACCATATCCAAATCTCACAACAACCGTACCAAGAATGCTTCAAGCATTCACCATACCATAAGCAGATCTAAGCATAAAAACAAACATGTAACCATACCTGAACTTCTGTAGATGATGTGAACCTATAGAATGCTGACCTGGGAACTTGCTTCAGAATTCAAGGACCTTGCACCAACATTAACTCAAGTTTTCAAGAGTTTTTCAGCTGTACATGACTTCCTCTTCTACAACCTGCGTATTCACACTACCTCATCCACTGCAAGATGTGAATGTATGCTACCTCATCCACTGCAGCACACATATGCTGAAGATTGAATAGCTTTAGAAGGCATCCTTATTATATTTGACCAAGACAAACCCTAAAGAATGTTATAATATTATATTTATTAATATGGCCTTATTGTGCATTTGTAAAAGTCGGCCCTATTGTGCCTTGACAATTGAATGTAATTTAGTAGGGTAAATTGACAGGTCGGCCTAGACTCGAAATTAGGGTGGCCAGACTACTATTTATAAGGGAGGATAGTGCCTCACTTATTCACTCACTCAATGATCTCTGCAACAAGAAGGAAAAGCACACAAGTCTTGGAGGAGTAGCTGCTGCAACTGGGGGTGACGTCATATAGGGTTTTCTGGTCTATCTCTTGGTATCTCTTTGTTAAGTGATATGCTAATCTTCATAGTGAAGGAGTAGAGGATGATATTCTGCTTTGTTAGTTCTCTCTTTAGAGAGAAGCATTTCTCTTGGTTGACTAATCTATATTGAGAAAGTTTTTTGGGTTTTCTCCCCCTAGAGGGTTTCCTAGGATAATCTTTGAGTCTCTCTTATTTATGTGATTGTATATCTTTCAATGATCTTATATGCATCTAATGTGATAGATGTTTGTAATAATAAAGAAGAACTGTAACTAGTAGCTGCATAAATCAAATAACAACATGGTATCAGAGCAGGCCTAAAAGAGACCAACTCACAGTTTGTAAGAAGTGGCTAAGCCTCAATGCACCCTCTCCAAAATCCAGTTTTCAGTATTGCAACTGCTACAAAATTAGGGTTCCTGCATAAACCCTAAAGGTGACATTTTCACTTTTTGAGGAGGACATTGGAGAAATTAACCATACATAGGAGCTTTCCCTAGGAGAGTGCATCTAGTCCCTGGATCATAATTCTAAGATTTGAAAGTTGAAAATTAGGGTTTCCTCATAAGCCCTAAGTCTGGTTGCAACTGTTGCAGTTTTTGTAACAAATTTCATCCTCGACTCAACAATCTCTCTGGTAAGATATAAAACCCTCATCTTGAAAAGTTATTTGTTTACTTGTTCCGGGAAGGATGACTACCAGTATCAAGCTTGACTAAAAACTTGAAGGAGCCGATGACTTCTGAGCATGGAAGTACATAGTGATGCTCATTCTAGAAGAGAATGACCTTGTAAGTTTTGTTGAACAAGATATTGAAGAACTAGAGGAATATGTGGACAAATACAAATATAAGAAGGATCTAATAAAATCAAAGAGGATTATTGTCGATTCCATCAAGAAACATTTGATTCCTCATGTCTTAGCATTAAAAACCCCAAAGCAAGTGATAGATTTCTTATCCTGTCTATTTGAAGGCAAGAACATCAATCAAAAAATGACCTTGAGGACACAACTAAAGAATGTGAAGATGCAAAATTTAGAAACCATTCAATCTTACTTCACAAGAGTGTCCCAGATTAAATAACAAATGGAAGTTATTGGAGACTTAGTCGAAGAAGCTGAGATAATGATGACCACATTAAATGGTCTACCAAATTATTGGGAATCCTTCATCCAAGGAATCTTCTCTAGAAGAAAGTTAACTGAGTTCAATAGATCATGGGAAGACTGTACTCAAGAAGAATCCACATTAGAGGAAAGAAAGGAAAATATAGAGAACAATGACCAAGCACTAACAGTTCATGCGAGAAAATGATAGAACAAGAAAGAAGTTCACTCTCACAAAATATTTAAGAAGCCTCACAAAAGAGAAGATTCTCATAAATACCTTTCAAGCTTCAGATTCTTCATTTTCCAGAAGATGGGACATATTGCAAGAAATTGTCCCCAAGTAAAATATCAAGATAAAAACATGAAGTTTAAAAGGCATCATTCTCATTTCGCAGGACAAGATGAACCTGATTGGAAAATAACAAAAGAAGATGATCCAGATGAACTATATCTTCTATGATATAAGACTTAGCACTCCTGAACCAATTGATTCATATCAAGTGATATTGCTAGCTATATCTCGCACTAAAACTTTAGGAAGTATAAGAGATGGAGAATTGTTGTATCATAAGGGTCAAGAACAAGTTGTATCATCATTCATCCAGACATCATATAGATCAAAGCAAGAAGTCTGGAAAATACACGCTCTAGGTATGAAGCCCTCATACTTAATTTTAGTTTTAAAGTTTATTAACATTAGATATTATGCATTTCTTATCCTAGCTTGTTGGATCATTATCCCTGGTACGAGAATCCAACAAGATCTCATTTAAAATTAAGAAATAGTTTCTGTGCTCAGGGGTGGCATATGTAAATGTCTATGGTTGGGTGACAATGATGTGACATTGTCTATGGTAAAATGAGCACATTAGAATAGAACTCATGGTGTTTTGAAGTTTCCCGATAAGAAGACATGGTCAATGGATAATGAAGCCACCTTGACAGGAAGAAAAATTCATTTGAAGTCTGACTCAAATTTTCATATTAAGACTTGGTATCCAACACAAAATATATCCTACAGATATTCTGAGGTTATTGTAGACTCAGAAGAAGACAAGGCTTAGAGAGAGCATGCATGACAATCCCAGTATTTGAGATTGAGTTACCCCTAGTGCCATATGGTGCAGATTAATCACTCTTTAGATCATCAGGAAGAGTTAGTAGAGCTAGAAGGGTCTACCCAGAATTAATGCAGTAACCAGGAAGAGACTAGCATGGTCCAATGACACTTTGTATGATGCAAGGACATATAGTATTGATGTGCCATATCAGAGGGAGAATATAGCTCCGAAGATTATATGGACTCAAAAGGAGTCAAGCTCCAGAGGGAGCATGGAGATTCAGAGTGATCCTGATCTCAGAGAATATCAGATGAAGACATATTCTAGGACTGGAAAGCAGATGCCATAAATTGAGAAGACTGGAAGACTTCTAGGAGATATGAAATCTCCTAGGAAGATTACTGTAAAAATTTCAATACAAATTAAGTATTTCCTGCGATTCTCCTGATCTAACAATTACGCCACTGTTAAATACATAATCACTTCTACTATTATTCTTACGGAAAATTAAACCACGATCACAACCACAATCACAAAGTGAAATATCAATAACACATAACACAAAAGTTTTTCCAGGAAAGCGTAAAGCTAAAAACCCCACTATCATATATTATGTATATCATGAATCATGAAACAATCTCATACAAAGCTCTAATCCAAGAGCTCTTAGTACAATACAATCGTCTCACACTGTCATACACAAGTTAGCAAATACACGTGCCAATTCTCTGTGTCCAGATAACTTGCCTCCTCTGCACAATCTCTGCAATTCGAATTCTCACAATGATCATGAATTGCCTAGTTTGCACATGCTCATAAGCATATTCACTGCATGTGTGATCAAATCACAACTGATAGCCAAACTGTCCCTTTCACCTGTTATCTCAACTGGGTCTCCACTGGATCTGACATGCATGTAGTTAACCGTGGCGAATCTTCAGTTGCATGTGAGTTCACTAATTAACTGAACTCTCATTAGTGCATGTTTAGTTACAACTAGTACAACTAATCTTAACTCACTTAACTACACTTATAATTCTGTTACAAATCCAACTCACTCAATTATGAATGAAATAATAGATTAATATTTATTGTCTAATTTATTTAAGGGAAAAATAAATTAGACACATGTTTCTTGTTGAATTTTCAACACTCCCTCTCAACAAGAAAGGGATTATCCTTCACCCCAATCCTGTCTCTATGATATTCAAATTTTCTCCTGGTGAGTGCCTTCGTCAGAATGTCAGCATCCCGATCTTTCGTAGGAATGTATTGAAGCAACATGATCTTCCGTTGCACACAATCTCTGAGATGATGATACTGGATATCTATATGCTTAGATCTGTCATGAAACACATGATTAATCGAGAGTTTAATGCAACTCTGATTATCACAATCAATCACTATCAAATCTAAATGAGAACCAAACAAACCAACCAAGATCTTCCTCATCCAGATAGCCTCACATGCAGCTTGACTCGCTGCCATGTATTCCACTTCCGCTAAACTAAATGCCACACATCTCTGTTTCCTGCTGTACCAAGAAACAACTGTAGATCCGATACTAAAGATCCCCCCTGATGTTCTCTTTCTGTCCGTTGGGTTGCCTGCCCAATCTGCATCCGTGAAGCCATGAAACTTCACCTCATACGTCTATCTGTACCATAATCCATACTCAGATGTTTCCTTCAGATATCTCAGGACATGCTTACCCGCCTTCCAAAAGAGTTTGGTAGGCTTAACCATCGCTTGACTTAGCTGGTTAACCGCATAGAAAATGTCCGGTCTCGTGTTCACTAAATACATTAGCGAACCCACTAACTGTCGATAGACAGTAGCATCCACTACCTCTCCAGAAGTAGCATCCTCTTTCCTCCAGTTTCCTGGAAGAGGAGTATCCATGGGTTTGCATCCCTCCATGTGAAACTTACCCAGTATCTCCCTTGTATACTTTTCTTGAGACACAAAAATTTCACCATCTCGCTGCCATATTTCCAATCCAAGGAAATAATGAAGAAGGCCTAAATCCTTCATCTCAAACTCCTTTGCAAGGTCATCCTTGCATGAGTGTATCAAATGCTCATCACCAGTCAATATTAAATCATCAACATAAAGCACAATGATTAAAATCTTACCCTCCACCACAATTTGGTATAGGTTTGCATCCGCTTCACTTTTGGTGAAGCCCAATCCGGTGAAATAGCTGTCTATCCGAGTGTACCAAGCACGGGTTGCTTGATTCAACCCACACAGTGCTCTCTTGAGTCTGCACACATGCGACTCTCTGTCAAAGGTCTCAAAACCTTCTGGCTGCTCAATGTACACTTCTTCCTCAATGATCTCGTTGAGGAACGCAGTTTTTACATCCATCTAATGAATGCGCCAACCCATTTGTGCTGAGAGTGCAAGGATGGATCTTATGGAAGAGTACCTTGCGACAGGTGCAAAGGTCTCATCATAATCTATCCCCTCGATCCGTGAGAAGCCCCGGGCCACAAACCTAGCCTTGTATTTCTCCACACTCCCATCAGTGGCTTGCTTTACCTTGTAGATCCATCTCGAACCTACCACTGATTTGTCGACTGGTCTTCGGACAATTTCCCATGCACTTTTTTTGACAATGGAGTCATACTCCTCTACCATAGCATCAACCAAAGTGGGGTCCTGCACTGTTTCCTGAAAGGAAGATGGTTCAGTCACAATACATTTTCTCATGAGAGCCATGTATCCAACAAATCGATCAGGAGACTGTATCTTTTTGCGCTGTGAAATAGGGGCTCCTATATTCTGTGCAACATCTTGTCTCAATCTATCAGCTTCCGTGGTGTGCTTTCTGCCATTTTTGATGGATGGCTCTGCTTGAGTGGTTTCCTCCACTCCATGAACCTCTTCATGTGGCTGATCCACATCTTGAGACTCATCCTTGGGAACCAGTATTTCCTCTTCTACATGCAAGTCTAGCTCCCTCTCAAGTGACAACCGCATGGCTTTCCCCTCATCGAATTTTATATCCCGTCGCATAATAGTCATCTTACTGTTTGGAAAATACACATGATAATTATGGGGTGTTTATGTGTATCCCAAAAATATCCCAACTTCAGCAGTCAGTTCCAGCTTCTTCCTGGCATCCTTGGTCACATGCACATAAACAAATGAGCCAAAATTTTTAAAATGAGAAACATTAGGTTTCTTACCAGTAAAAGCTTCTTCAGGTGTACTCATGCCAAGTACTCTATGAGGACAATGGTTCTGCACATAAACTACAGTATTGCATGCTTCTGCCCACAAATGCATTGGTTGGCTTTGATCATGCAACATCGCTCGTGCTGCACCCACAATCGTTCTGTTCTTTCTCTCTGCGACCCCATTTTGCTGTGGGTTATGAGGCGCTATGAGTTCTCTTTGAATTCCTTCTCTATTGAAGAAGTATTTGAATTCGTTAGAGATGTATTCTCCACCATTATCGCTCCTTAGAGCCTTCACTTGCTTCCCTGACTCTTTCTCCACCAATGCTTTAAACTCACAGAACTTTGAGAATGTTTGATCCTTCTTCTACATGAAGAATATCCAACATTTACGAGAAAAGTCATCAACAAAAATAACATAATACCTATGTTTTGCTATTGAATCAACCGAGAATGGTCCACACATGTCCGTGTGAATTCTCTCTAGGATCACCGAAGCATGGTTCTCCTTTTCATGAAAGGTGGACTTTACATACTTCCCCAGGGTGCACCCCTTGCACTGATCTAACTGAGCAAGTGTTCACAATGGAAGTCTAGTAGATATTTGCTGCATGATCTTCAAGGTTCCATAATGAAGATGACCCAATCTCCTATGCCATAATTCACCCTCATCCCGACTCACCACTGTTTCTGCCTTGCCTATCATGGAACCAAAACCATCTACCTCCAACATGTAGAGATTCTTAAATCGAATCCCTATCTTCTTGACTTGATCTGTTGCTTTATGTCACAGGTAGGCTTTACCACTGCTAAAAACAACATCATAGCCTCTGTCCTCCAACATTGCGACTGAGACCAAGTTTTTCTTCAGACCTGGAACATGCATAACATTTTTCAATTGAAATGGTTTACCTGACTCCCTCTGAAAGCTAATGGTACCAACACCAGTTGCACTGTATCATCCATCATCACCCATCTCTATATGCATTCTGAGATCTTTTTCCTCCAAGTCAATGAAAGACTCTTTATCTCCCGTCATGTGGAATGAAGCACCACTATCCAAATACCACGTCAATCCTGATGCACTTGAAGCCATGCATGCGATCAAAGCAAAGTCAAGCTCAAATTGTGAGACAAGAGCCTCACTAGTTGCAGATCCAACAACCGTCTTGTTCTTCCTCTTTTGTGGACAGTTAGTAGCGAGATGCCCATGTTCGTGACAGTGAAAACAATTCACTTTGGACAAATCCATCTTCTTGACTTTAGACTCAGATTTTGGATGGAATTTCTTCCCTTTCCCTTTCCTTGCCTTGGCAGTCAAAGCACAATCCTCTTCATCATCACGCTTTGATGAAGATCCATCTCTGGTGTTCTGCCTAAACTCCTCTTACAATAGATCCGACCATAGTCGTTTGCAATCTGACAATTTTTCCCTTCCATTGACAGAGTCTTGATAACTGTGCCAACTCTTGGGAAGCCCTAGGAGCGCCAAGCTCACCAAATCATCAACAACGACTATTATTCCCACACTTCCAAGCTCATCCCAACATTGGAAAAACTTCGTGAGATATTTTGGAATGGTGTCGCCTTTCTCCATCTTGATCTTCCTGAGTTTATCTTTGAGCACCATTTTCCTATGGTCACTACTGTTTTGGAACAGATCCGTCAAAACCTTCCACATTGTATATGGTGTGGTTTTCCCATGGAGACTTGGGACAATGTGGTCTCGTACTCCCTCCAACAGAATCCTCCTCGCCTTCGCCACTTTCTTTTTCCATGCATCAAGATTTGTAGTATCTGTCGCATTCGGCTTAGGAACATCATTGTCAATGTAACCCTTCAAGCCATTGTCTTCGAGTACTGCTTCCATCCTGTCCTTCCAAGCAATGTAGTTCTAGCTGCCCTCAAGTGCATACTCCAACCTCAAGCCATTGAAAGACATTTTTGATCTTGAATCAATTGTCGCACCAATAAAATCTTGCAAATTCGAATGTTATCCAACCCAAAAATCAACTACTGCAATCCCTCTTCCCTGGGAGGTTCGCACCCCTCTTGAGAGTAACCTGAGGGAAGTTCGCACCCTGCCTGTGTGTAGCCTGCGAACTTGCCTGGGAAGTTTGCACCTTGCTTCATTGTAGGGTGAGGGGAGTTCGAACCCTGCTTCACTGTAGGGTGAGGGAAGTTTGCACCTTGCTTCACTGTAGCCTGCGAGAATGCCAATGAAGTTCGCACCCTGCCTTTGTCTAGGGTGTGAGAATTACTGTTCCTAAAAATGACAATAGTTTTCAGTACTAGGGTTCACACCCTACTAGAGATGGGACGGGACCTGCGAGAATGAAATTATGTTCGTACCTCACTTCCGTGACTCCCTGGCCTTCCGTGGCTCTGATACCATGTAGAAATTTCAATACAAATTAGTATTTCCTGCGATTCTCCTGATCTAACAATTACGCCACCGTTAAATACATAATCGCTTCTACTATTATTCTTGCGGAAAATTAAACTACGATCACAACCACAATCAAAAAGTGAAATATCAATAACACATAACACAAAAGTTTTTTCGGGAAAGCGTAAAGCTAAAAACCCCACTATCATATATTATGTATATCATGAATCATAAAACAATCTCATACAAAGATCTAATCCAAGAGCTCTCAGTACAATACAATCGTCTCACACAGTCATACACAAGTTAGAAAATACATGTGCCAATTCTCCGTGTCCAGACAACCTGCCTATTCTGCACAATCTTTGCAATTCGAATTCTCACAATGATCATGAATTGCCTAGTTTGCACATGCTCATAAGTATATTCATTGCATGTGTGATCAATTCACAACTGATAGCCAAACTGTCCCTTTCACCTGTTATCTCAATTGGATCTCCACTAGATCTGACATGCATGTAGTTAACCACGGCGAATCTTCAGTTGCATGTGAGTTCACTGATTAACTGAACTCTCACTAGTGCATGTTTAGTTACAACTAGTACAACTGATATTAACTCACTTAACTACACTTATAATTCTGTTACAAATCCAACTCACTCAGTTATGAATGAAATAATAGATTAATATTTATTATCTAATTTATTTAAGGGAAAAATAAATTAGACACATGTTTCTTGTTGACTTTTCAACAATTACCTTGTTTCAGTGACAAAGGAGGGAGCTAGTCAAAAGGACTAGGATATGGATTTTTCCTTCAGATCAAAAAGGGAAGTCAATGATGACTTCCAAAATTGATCTAACAGATCAAGTATGTTGTAGATAACAATATAAATATGTACAAGCCTGATTTGTGTCCAGAGGATTCTCTCAGCAAAGAGGGAGAAGACTATGACGAGACACTTGCTCCAGTAACCAGAATAAGTATATATAGAACAACCATCTACCATTAAAAGAAGTCGGTGAAATATGAGATTTAGAGGGAGTAGATGGTTCTATTATCGTGATAGAGTAGAGGAGCTACTCTCAAAATTAAACAAGTTATAGTGAGAATGGAGCAGTCATTCTCAGTTTTAGAAAAGACAGTTGCAGATGCAGAGTCCCAGTTCCAGAAGGAACAATTGTAGAGAGAGTAAAGGACATACTCTTTGATAGTGAGATAGATAATGCTTTGCAGAAAGAATGTAGAGCCAACACATGATTGTGCAGATTGAATTGTAGCTGAGCAAGTATACCAGTTTGGTACAATATGTTGTGAAAATTTGATTCGAAGAACATGAAGACATATATATGTTTTGCTGTAAAAGACATGTTCACCTGATTATGGAAAAACATGTGATGAGGTGCCTAAAGGGTACAATCGATTATGGACCCAGATATATCTCGGATTATGGAAAAAGATTTGCAGGGCTACACAGATTCATATTGGGTAGAAAGTGTCACAGACCGAAAAAGTACATCCAGATGTTGCTTTAGTATGGGATCAACTGCGATCTCGTGACATAGTGAGAAACATACCTATATGGCACTAATTTCTGTAGAAGCATAATATGTGGCATCGTGGTCATATTGCGGTGAAGAGTGTGACTTCAGAAGTTGATCACAGAATTTATTTATCTCGAGTTGAAGGAAACCTGTATCTTTTATGACAATCAAAGTTACATAAAGTTGTTAGTGAACCCAATGTGTCTTAATAAGTTCAAGCATATCGAGATCAAATACCACTATGTCAGGGACGTTGTATAGAAGGGAGTATTAAGACTCCATTATATTTCCACCGACGTATAGGTAGCATATGTGTTGACCAAGCCACGATCCAGAGTCAAGTTTGAGTATTTCAGAGACAAGCTTGGAGTGATCCAGAAAGACTTTCCCAGTAGCGGGAAGTGATGTATTCCCCAATAGAAGGAAGTGATGTGTTCCCCAATAGAGGGAAGTGATGTGATCCCCAATAGAGGGAGGTGATTCAATCCCCAGTAGAGGGAAGTGATGAGCTACCCCAATGCAGGTTGGTAAACCCAACACAAGCTGGTACGCTACCCCAATGTAGGCTAGTACGCTACCCCAATGCAAGTTGGTAACCCTAACACAGGCTGGTACACTACCCCAACACAGGTTGGTAACCCCAATGCAGGCTAGTACGTTACCCCAACGCAAGTTGGTAACCCCAATGCAGGTTGGTACGCTACCCCAACTCAGGTTCGTACGATATTTCAGTAAAGTGAAGAAAATTTCTATGATACATAGATCCGTGATTGACAACAAGACAATGACCAAGTATGCAGAAGCGCAAAAGCAGTGTTGATGACCATGACAAGAAGAATACCTTCCTTGCTAAGAGGGAGTGTTGAAGATTGAGTAGCTTCAAAATATATCCTTGTTTTATTTGACCAAGAAAACCCCTAAAGAATGTTATCATATTATATTTATTAATATGGCCCTATTGTGCCTTTTTAAAAGTCGACCCTATTGTGCCTTGACAATTAAATGTAATTTAATAGGGTAAATTGACAGGTCAGCCTAGACCCTAATTTAGGGTGGCCAAACTACTATTTATAAGGGAGGCTAGTGCCTCACTTATTCACTCACTCAATGAGCTCTGCAACAAGAAGGAAAAGCGCGCAAGTCTTGGAGGAGTAGCTGTTGAAACTGGGGGTGACGTCATAGAGGGTTTTCTGGTCTATCTCTTGGTATCTCTTGGTTAAGTGATGCACTACTCTTCCTAGTGAAGGACTAGAGGAGGATATTCTGCTTTGTTAGTTCTCTCTTGATAGAGAATCATTTCTCTTGGTTGGCTAATCTATATTGAGAAAGTTTGCTGGGTTTTCTATCCCTAGAGGGTTTCCTAGGATAATATTTGTGTCTCTCTTAATGTGAGCATTAAGGTATGATTGATAGGTCTTTGACTTTTTCTAACTAGTTTTGCTTATTCCTTTCTGATTATTGCTTCTAAGGTATGATTGTTAGGTCTTTTTCTTTGCCTAACTGGTTTTGCTTCTTCCTTGATAGGAATAACATGTTGGATGATATTAGGATCAAAACCACGAATATCCTCATATGACCAAGCCAACTATCCTCAAATTCCAGGCAGGTTTAAAAAGTAGATCCTAGATAATCAACATTCTTTTCTTCAAGCCAATGTCTGTAAGGTGCAGGTAAGGTACTATAATAATGCATCAAAGAATATTGATTATGAGGTCTGATATATCTGAGATTTGATTATACAATTTAATGAAACACATATTGAAATATTTTATGGTTTCACCCTTGTTGCAAACAAGATTATTGTAATATTTTATCTTATTTGGTGGAATTTGGGGATGTCCATATGTAAACTTAAACAAATAAGACAATTCATCCCTGTTATCCCTGATTTCTAGGGATAACTAGGAGATCATGTCTCGAGGCCCACATATCCTAGACATGGAGTACTGAGAGTAGGATTGACCTGAGCATGGCCTTGGAGGGCCCATCTTTCTTCTTCTTCATCAGACTTGTCCTGTTGGCAACAACAACATCCATCACCTTCGGCTTGGACTTGTATCAGAGAAGACTCTTGCTCGATGAGGTAATTGGTCTAGGTATCATGGTATGTGTCATGTTTGATCATTATAACTTTCAGATATATCCATCAGATTCCTTCCATTTCTGACGACTGCTTGGATCTTACACTAACCCACTTGACCATGGTTGGGGGGATTGACAGGGTACCCTAGCAAGCTTGTACCCATAGGTTTTGGTTAGCTACCAGGGGGCATTTTGAAGAGCCATCGTCTGCTCCAGTCATATTATCACTTTTACATCTTATCTCCCATTCATCTATCCCATTCCCCTAGTCC
>JASDQU010010538.1:115773-145611 GCA_032191745.1 Picea mariana | reverse complement strand
GGCCCAATAGGGCATTTTATCTTTTTTCTTAAACTTTGTATAGTAGGTCATTGTAATGTCTTTGAGCTATTAGATGATATGCTATGGGTTTTATGCATGCATTTGATAAAATTAATGATGAAATATGATTGACATTGCTATGATCCCGAGGACCAATGAGCCCATGGAGGGCGAAGTTTTTGATGTGCAAGACCATGCCCAACAGACAGGTACCAAGTGGACCGGTACACATGGGGAGATGATTAGTTCATACATCCATGGGGCTGAAGAGCCCATCAGATGGTTGGTGGGACCTCATCAGGGGTAGAGATAGGACAATGACTGGTCGAGCTTTTGTACGAGAGAAGAAGAAGGACATTTTCATCCAGGACGCCTTGGATGAGCCCAGCCCTAGGGGGTTGACCCACTGCAGGTGGAACGTGTCCCTCTGTTGACCCAGGATGTCCTCTAGAGTCCCTTGACGTCACCTCCAGTGTATGGCAGTTTGACAGGGAAGTTTGGCACATGTGGAAGAGTTTGGAGGCCCAGAGAGGGCCAATGTTTGTCATTTAGAGCTGTGATTTGCCCTAAAAAGGGCCAACGTCTCCCTCAAAGGGGCTGGACGTCTTTCTCATTACTCATTTAGGGTTTTCTTTTGGCAGTTTAATGTAAAACAATATGATTTTTAGTTGTTAGCCTTGTCGGCTATTTTAATGACCTAATTTTAATTAAAGGTCATTGGATGATATAAATTGAGGATGTTTTCCCTCATTTTAACATAACAAAATTCACTCACATTTGTGAGGTCTGATTTTTGCGCCCTTCTTGGGTATATTTGTTGTCTAAGTGAGGCACACTTGCTATTGGAAGGATATTTTTGGCATTTTGTGGCATTTCTCTCAAGGAAGGTTTACAACTAGGGTTTGCTTATGCTTCTCTTCATGATATGTAAGTGAATTTTCTTGCAAAACTTCTTAATTGAATGGTTGTAGGTGTAATTTCTTGCATTTGCTTATTATATTGCTGATTTAAAACCCTAGGTAACAAGCACACAAGTAGGTCATTGTTACATGTCCCCTTAGAGAGAGATTTTTCAGCCATTGAAGAAGAAGGATTGAGCCTAGCCTTTGCTACAGTCATCTTGCTTTTTCCCTCAAGCTAGCATTGAAGTTTATAGGTTGAAAGAGGGTGACGTCTTAGGCCTAGGTTATCTACACCTAGGGCCATCATCTTCTAGGGTTTGAAAGCCTTGTCCTTACAACGCTTTCTCCCTTAGACTTATTATTTATGCTAGCCGTTTTGCCAAGTTGACCTAAAGAAGGAGGAAAGAGCACGAGGCCTTGCTTAAGCAACACTGGAGTGAGCCTCTTTCCCCTAGGGTTTTGATTCTAGGGCCCTGCCTTTGTAGCACCATAGAACCCTTCCTTCTAGTCTTTAAGTCATCATCCTTTCAAAACCTTGTGCCCTTTTCTTTTTTGACTCCATATACCCTAAGGCATTGATATCTAACCTCCAACGTTGAAGTCTTAGTGTACAAAAACATCTTCAAAACTATAACTTTGAAACCCTAACTAACAAACTAACCTAATTAGGGCCGATGTCATAGTTGGTTATCTCATCTTGACACAACAAAAGTTGAATATAAGCAATTAAGTGATGATTTCAAGCATTTATTGAGCAAATTGTTGATTGGATACATTGCAGGCTTAGTCATCTTGATAGGTATTGATGAATTGATGGTCTTCCATAGCTAATTGACAAAATGTTGACTTCATTTTATATCTATTGCTTTACATTGCTTATTGAATAACAACAGATGGTTATTGAAGTACTAACCCTTTGAGTTATAGCCTGCATATATATATTGTATTGCTGTTGTCTTGTTCCGGGCAGGCGTTTTCAATTGGGCATACACTTCATTATTGGTTATTTAGTCGGGCTATCTGACTTAGGTGGCAAACTGTGAGGAGGAAACTTTAACCTTGCTTTATATCTTAGCCTCTTCAAAGCCCCAGGTTGCCGGGGACGTCTCCCCTGGGCTAACCTCCCTAAACAGAAATAACCTCCCCATTGAGGTGACATTAGGTGGGGAAGGTTCCTGTTATGCCAGTTTGATCTCTACCCTTTAGCCTATGACCTAAACTACAAACTGTGCGATAACAAGCCCAAGTACATAAAATCTTTGGTGGTAATTCAAAAAAATAGTTGCTGATTTTCCCTCTAGCAAATTGAGAAAAATGCACATACAAATGTCATTATCATTTTCCCCTATGTTATGACATGCATTAGAAAAGACAATATGATGATCATTGACTAATATAGTGCCATTTCCATAAAAATTGGGCAAATGGTCTTTGAACTTAGGCAAGGGAGCTATAGCTGGAGCTAAATTAAGAGGAGAAGATACATGCCATGGAGTAGCATCTGAATCTTCTTCAAATTTGAACAAACCAAATTGTTTAATTACCTTGGATGGATTTGTAGTAGATACAACATGATTATAATGGCTGTACATACTTCCTATTAAGGAAGATGTTGAAGCTTGTGATGATGCAGAACCATTAGAGCTACCATAACCACTAGATGAATTCATTGTAGGTTGCCTGGGAGGAAAGGAACTCATAAAATGAAAAGATGAAATTCAAAAATCTCAATATGAAAGAAGAACAAACCTTATCAGAAGTGTTTCCCTCTAATTCTCATGTTCCCTTTGTCCTTCTATTCTTCCTTTTATTCTCTAAAAGGTAATTTCTCAAGTAGTTGAACTACTTTTAGTTACTAAATTTAAATAACTTTAGTTAGTAAATAGGACAAATATCTTTATGATAAGGACAATTAATTAATAATATAATAACTAAATATGTGGGGTCCCCTCATATGTCTTTTTAAATTTTTCAATCATTCCCTTGTTTCTCCATAATCATCACCATACTTTATGCACATACCATCATGACAATAACATAAACAACAACTGAAATAATCATGCTTCATAAATAATAAAAATTTGTATCTCCCAAAAATTTATATAGCATGATTTCATTTTTCTCAAAATAATAATAATATCAACTGTCCAAAAAGATGTGTCTCAAAGTCAAATAGATGCTACCATGGAAATGAAACAAAAGTAAAAGTCATATTTTTTGTGTGAGGTTGTCTGCCTCTGTGCACTACCCTCTGACACTGCTGCCTTGTCTTTGATCAAATTTTTTCCTGCAGATTTATTTTCTTCACTCCTTGGAATGTGTGGGTGCATGTCATTAAAGGTAATCATTCTTACACTATTTTAAGTTTAAGAGGCAAGGATTCGATAGTGTACGATGATATTTCAGAGGAATTGAAACTGGTTGATATGGTAGGTCATTGTTTTTTGCTTGGTCTTGGTTCAATAGCCAAGATTTTATACTTTTTGAGAAGATGAGGAGAATGTACATGTGAAGCTACAAAAGCAGCTGACTGAACTAGTAGTACATGAGGTGGAAGAGGGAGAGGTAAATACATAGTTGGCCAATTACCAATACCCAATAGAGGATTGACTGGCAATTTGTTTCATCCATCATTGACTGGAGGTTGATCTTGTACATGAGGTTGCTTAGTAATATCTGTGATGCTTGGGTGAGGCTGAAGATAATTAGGTTGAACAATGGGAATGAATGGTGGTTGAGGGGGTTGAAAAGATGGGTGTCTTGCAAGGTTCAAGTAACCAGTCTAAACTAACTGATTAAACTTTCCAGCTCAGATAGAAAATATCATCATCTTGTTCCTCCCTCTTTGCCAAAATTCATTTGGCTCTCTGCCTTTGTTACCTCTATTACCTGTGTTTCCAGACCGATTATTGCCTCTACTAAAAAGGCTCATCTATATCATCCATTTCCAAATGAGCACATATATAAGACACACCACATAAGACATCAAATACCATTTGTCAACATGACTAAATTTGGCTATGGAATGACATAACCTTGCTAAGCTTTGATCCTCTCTCCTCCTTTCCCTCCACCTTGTTGGTCTTTTGATCTTATCCTCTTCTCCTCCCCCTTCCTCTCTCTCTTTTTCTCCAGATTTCTCTGGCCTCTGTTATCACCATTCAACCTTATCTTGTTTTACAAATTTTTTGTCTTTAGTCTCTTTTGATCCTCTGCTTTGTTTTACCACTGTCCTTTCAAATTTTTTCTTTCTCTCAAATATATCTTTGAATCTTCCCCTACTAATTATTTCCCCGTATTTCTAATCTCCTATTGTCTTAATAAAAAAATGTGTCTCTTTTTTCATCCTTCTTCCTTAATTCCTTGTCCAAAATTTTCTTTGTTTCTCCATTATCAATCTCCTCGACTTTATTACATTTCTACTTTCCTATAACCCCCCTCCTTTTTGTTTCAATTTTTATTTCCCCCTTTTGTCTTCTTAATTTTCTAATTTCGATTTTTACCGTTCCTCTCTCTTCTATTTATTCTATCTATCTGGTTTCTCTTCTATTTGGATATGAAATTAAACTCAAAAACCCACAAGATAGCAAGGTGATAGACGCGAGATAGTGGAATAAATGCCCATGTCCCATTGTATTCCATGCATGGCCAACTCCACTAATCAACAAAAACAGAAATCATAAAACACATATGCCACATCATCTAAATTCCACCTCTATCAAATGCCATATAATAAATCAAACCAATCACAAGTTCAAACCCATATCCAAGTGAGCGTCGACCACATATGCCATGTTGACATTTTAATCATAAAAATCCCTCCTTGTCACATCTTATAACTAACCAAATCCATATGCGAAGATATAGTTTAATCATCATCGTTGTCAAACACTTCCTTATATCGCGTGACCATCATATCACATGGATCAATCCAAGTTTATACCATGCAACGATAACATAAAAGCCACCTTTTAAAATTTCAATTAAGCACCATATATAACATATCATCAACCCAAAATTTTGACATATAATCTTGCATACAAACCATAGGTATCGTATCCTCCATTACACCCTTTCAATTTATAACTTGTTTCATTCAAAAAATAAGTTTATTTCCATAGATGACTTTAAATGACTTGAGCCATAAAACCTTTGATAAATGTAACATAACTTTAATGGCAAGATTGCTTCTTCATGCATGAGAAAAGTATATGCAACATAACACTTTCATTTATTATGTTTCAATTGCATGAGTAGAGTAAGTTTAAACTCTTTTGCATATGTGAGCTTACACAACATGGATTTCATAATATTCTTTTGATAAATGCTATGTTATCCAAATGAATATGAGAGGCAACCAAAAATGACTTTTATTGACATGCAAAGGCTCTTCATAGTAGTGAAACTTTAATGATCCCATCTCTGAAACAAATATGTATAAGTACTGAGAGCAATGCTTGGAAATTAATGTCTTTGAATTTTCTTTTAAAGGGTACCCCACCTATTAGCTATATTAATAACTATAATCATAGACTTCACAATAATTTGCGATCTTTTTATATCAGGCGATGATATTTTGAGTCAATAGTCACAAAGCCATTAAAAAAGGAAAATGAAAAAAATCTTAAAAGCTATGCTAATATTCTCAAAGTCTCCATCAACAATGAAAGCAACAATAGGAAAGGAAATGATGACCAACATAAAATTGATTCTTCTCACAAGAACACCGAGAATGAGTTCAGAAGAGTTGTTCCACCAAGAAGACCTTTCACAACTCGGTACCAAAATTTCTTTCTTAACTATTGTTTTTCTTGCAATAATTTTGGTTATAAAGCACTAGATTGTAGAGATTATGAAAGAAGTTATCAAACAAGAGATAGAAATAGAGGTTCTTATAATACCTCAAAAAATTATTATGTCAGGCCAGGTATGGAAGAAAAGTAACTCCAAACTTGATGTATATTTCATCAACATGATAGGTACATAATACAATCTGAATGATTTTTGGTCATCCCTAACAGGTGACTCTTCCTATCACCTACGACTCTTCATATTTACAATACTGTTACAAGTAATGCAATCTCAAGGATTACATGTCCAACATTCCCCCCTTAATATGAAGGGGTGTTTGTGAGTCCAAGCATCATTATGAACTTTTCAAATTTTTCTCTTCCAAGTTCTTTGGTGAAGATGTCCACAATTTGCTCATTTTTGGAATAATGTCTCAAATAAATAGTCTTGGCCTCTACATGATGTCAAATCAAGTGATATTTTTTGTTGATGTGCTTAGTTTGATCATGGAATATGGGATTATTGGCCAACTTGATTGTAGAAGTATTTTCAACTAGAAGAGGAGTAGAGTTAACTTGTTTCTCCTACAAATATTCAAGTATTTTTATGAGCCACACAATCTCCTTTGTCGCTTCTGCAATTGCCACATATTTTGTTTTTGTTGTGGAATATCCTGGGATTGACTATTTGGGTGATCTCTAGGAGACAACTGTTGATCCAAGACTCATGAGATAGCATGAAGTTGATAGTCCCTTTTCCTTATCCCCAACAAAGTATGAATCATAATATCCAATCGGGTTGAAGTCATCCACCTTAGAGTACATGAATAAAAAATCTTGAGTTCCTTTCAAGTATTTTAGAACTCTTTTTGCAGTAGACCAATGTCCTTCACAAGGATTTTGCATGAACCTGGAAATAATCCCAACAACAAATGAAATTTCCAGTCCAATGGTAGTAAGATAGATAATACTTCCCACAAGCTGTCTATACTTGGTTGCATCCAAATTCATTCCCTTCTTTTGATGTGAGTTTCAAATTGCGTTCCAATGGAGTAGAAACATGTTTGCACTCAACCATGCCGAAATTCTTCAACAAATATCCAATGTACTTCTTCTGGGAGATGAATATGTACCTTGGTCTTTGAATCACCTTAATGCCCAAATAATAGTGAAGATGTCTCAAATCTTTCATCTCAAATCCTTTCTTCAACTCTCTCTTTATGGATGCAATGTAGCTTTCATTGTTCCATGTTATCAAAAGATCATCAACATATACTACAAGATATACAACAATTTTGTCAACTTTCTTGAAAAACAAACTTGTATTGTCAAGATTGAAATGATTGAAATTCAATTTCAGAAGATGCTTAGTTAACTTTTCATACCATGTTCGTGGTGCTTGTTTCAGGCCATATAAGGATTTGATGAGATTTCATACCTTATGTTCTTGTCCCTTCATAACAAAGCCTTCTGGTTGGGTCATGAAAACATTCTCTTTCAAGTTTCCATTCAAGAAAATAGTCTTCACATCCATATGATGAATTTTCCATCGATTCTGTGCTGCCATAGAAAATCGAGTATAGATGGTAGCCCATTTTTCCGTGGGGGAAAAAGTCTCCTCATAATCAATACCTTCTTTTTATGCAAATCATTTTGCCATGAGCCTTGATTTGTGCTTGTCAAGTGAGCCATATGATCTGTACTTGTTCTTGAATACCTACTTGCAGCCGATTGGTTTGGCTCCGAATGGAAGATCCACCAACTTGTTTGAAATACTAAGACAACTAAGAGTGGGGGGGGGTGAATTAGTTGTTACTATGCTTAAATTTTTTTATGCATTTTGAATCAGTATTAATGTTCTCCAAGTGATCATCAATATTATGCAAGTCATGAACAATATAAATAATAGATATCAATCACACATCTGATATACACAGAGATAGATATTCATGAGGAAACCCATAAAGGGAGAAAATCTCTTCTTCTTAGGATGATAGACAGTCTTTTAAGTTTTGTACATCATCAAACTTTGAGCACCAACTCAAAATGAGGCTACAACCTCTTCTTTAACAAGCTGCAAATTATAGAGAGCACCAACCATCTAGTTTCTCTAGCACCCACTAGAAGGAATCACCAACTCCTTGAGTGTTCCAACACCAACTGGATGGAAGCACCAACTTCCAGAGTGTTCCAGCACCAACTAGATGGAAGCACCAACTTCTAGTCACATAGGCACCGACCTGTATAACAGAGAACAATGGTTCTCCCTTGCACCACCCTATCACCCTGGTTTTTCTGGATGCAACCAGATGGAAGCTACAAGTCCTTGTGTTTAAGCACCCACTTGAAACTCTGAGAAAAATAGTCCTCCCTAGCACAACCCTACCACCCTGAGATATAAATCTTTGCTTGCTGAAATTTATTACAATGATACAGTATTTAACAATGGCTTACCAGTCTCATCAGTGTTCTGCTACACTGGTCTTCTCTACCTGTATCAGTGTCTTCCTGCTCGCATCTTCTTGCACTTAAGTTCTCGTACAATGTGTTGTTTTCACCATTTCTTCTCCGTCCAACTTATGTTCTTCATCTCTGCATTTTCTCCCTCAGTTCATGTTGCAATATTCATTGCTTACAGTTCGACTACTTTTTATAGAGAAACAACAACCTCTCTCTGCCACGACATTTTTCTTTTATTCCTGCTCTCATCATCCGTTACACTCCGCATCTCCAACGCTCAAGTCGAGAATCTAAAAAATGCTCAGGAATCATGATTCCAACGCTCATGAACAATGATTCAACCACTTAGGAACAATGATTTCGTTAGTGTAACTGAATCGTGACTGATCAAGAAATCACGATATGAAACAACAACCCTTTGATAAGATTTGGTTTGATCAATGCCATTGGATTATACATGCAGATGCTTTTTGAATTTTCAATGCGTAACCTCCGATGTGGAGCCTAGCAGCGTTAGCTCCTTCCTCAATCTTCCACTGATGTGACCTTGGGTGATGCTCTCATGTGACCACCAAATTGCGGGTGCGACCAAAGGTGGTTTGGGGTCAAACTACTTTTCGCCTCGCAATTTACCTCGAGCCTCCACGTGTCCTTTCTACAAAACCGTGGTTTCAATTGCAGTCTACCTTCAACTTTTTAAAGTTCACGCACTTTCAATCCCCGCAATGCGACGAGACCATTGATCTCACGATATTGATGGTGCTCCTAAATCTGATGGTTCAGATCTGTCCTTTCAAGGTCTATGGACCAGATCTAACCTTCCTAAATCAACGGCTATGATTTTCTTCGTGGTCTAGGCTCTAGGAGTTTCAAATATCAAACCCTGCTTTTCTCCATACGCCAATCTTCCGGAGTCGATGATCTACGGACACCTATCCTTCTCAATCGATGGCTTTGCCTCTTAAATCTCTTACCATATGACCAATGGCGGTGTCCAAACATTTAGGCCAAACGAGCGCTTGAGCACTTATCAGAATCAATGGTCATGGTTTAATATCCTGATGATATGGACGATAGTCGAGACTTCGAGACTTCGACTATTCTACTTACGCTATCCTTCCATTGTATTTTGATCAATGGTTCAGAATGCACCCGAAGTGATTTTCAGATCGGACGACTCGTGTCCACTTCATAACTTCGGCATTCAGGACTTCAGAACTCTGTCCTATGTGACTTCGGCCCTTCATCCCTTCGACACTTTGACCCTTCGCTACTTCTATCCTTCGACACTTCATCTCTTCGCGACATCGACCCTTTAGCCCTTCGACACTTCGGTCCTTCGCGACTTCAGCCCTTCGACACTTCGGCCCTTCGTAACTTCAGCCTTTGGGACTTCAGAACTCTGTCATTTGTCGGTGGTGAAACTCCCGAAGTAAAACTCTCGGAGTGATGTAACTTGCTTACGTCACTTGATGATGTGGAACGAGCCAAGTGTCTACCACATTGTTGAAGGAAAATCTCCCTGCGGACAGGTAGATCTCCTATTGAGAGCTAGACTCTTAAATCTTAAGACAGAAGATGCTTAACGTGGACACTGAATTCCTTTCAGATCTATACAAACTAATGCATGAGGAGGAAGGAGAACAAAAGTACCTTTTTACCGACGTTTGTCCCTGGACGCTCTGAGTTGAGCTCCAATCTTTCGCTCCTTGATGGGTCCTGTAGACAAACAACAATACAACCACTTCCTACTCTAATGATATTATCTCAAAAATAGATCTATCTATCAGAGATAAATTCATGTACAATTTAACACAAACTAGAAAGAAATAGGCCAAGCGTGTCATATTAATGAGAACAATGACGGAAGTAGCTTACAACCGTAGATGTGAATGTGACAGCTTCGTCAAGTCCCCTTTGTCTTAACCCTTGCTCGAAACATCCACGATGCAGACAAAAACAACTTCAATGATTACTCTCCTCCAGTTCACTGTGTGTTTCCTATGAGATCATAGGTTTCATGCTTGCAATTCTTCCCCCTTTTCGCCATGATAGAGCCTGCTTATGTAGGTTCAGAGAGGCTTAACTTCTTGAGGTATCTTTAGGATAAGTTGAGGAATTCCCTCCTTAGATCAAGGACCTTCTCCTAAGATCATGATTGAACCAGGAATTCGAATGCAACTGCCCTCCAAACTTGAAATATTTTCCCCTTATTCTCCTCAACGGGCCAACTGCTGCCCAGATTAGACCATGCTCCTTCAAAAGGGGCACCAGGGCGCTATAATGCTCCCTAGGAGGCTCAAGGGGGGCGCTAATGCTCTAAATATGGGTAGTTCTCCTTTAGAGGGGCATTTTGTTGTTATAACGCTCCCCATCACCTTATAGGGGAGCGCCAGCGCTCCTAAGGCTGATGTAGGGGAGCGCTCTCCTCTAAAACTCTAATTTGAGAGCTCTTTTCAGGTGGCAAGAGATGTTTGACTTCAGTTAATCATCCCTCTTCCTTCAAATCAGGTGTATGAGGTATTCTAAGTGTCTCCTTGGTGTCGTCATCATGGAAGTATGCTTTGTTTGACATTTTCGACACTTGTGAACAACATGCGACACTTGCGACAGTTGTGAGGAACATGCGACACTTACGACAGTTGAGAGGAACATGCGACACTTATCAAATCGAGTAATATTGATGTGTAACAGATTGCCCCCAAAAGTATGAAGTTAGAAGATGAGAACTGATAACTGAAATGCTTTGTAGACTTTCAAACAAGGGTATAGACTCGGAGAACCTGACGGAAGCTGCACACAAACATCCAACAAATATTATGACATGTTTCAAAACCCAAGGCAGGCATACCTATGCTTGGGTGATCAAGAATTGCAAGATATGGCCGCCATAAAATACACCGCGGATCCATAATTGTATTGATGAAAAGGTATAGCCACCAAGGACACAATGTGGATCTATACTCTGATGACCTGGACTGATCGTAGCCACGAAGAATACACAGTGGATCTACGAGATGACAAGACATAGCCACTACCAATACAAAGTGGATCTATGTAATAGTGTATGTATCATTTGTCCAAGAGGAACTCTTTCGCAACCTGGGCAAAGCATATATCAAAGTGATCACTCAACCCAGGGTCTTCTTACCAATCCCAATGTGGTACGAATCTAGCCATGTGAATGGATGTCTTGATGTCGAACATGGCAGAAACCACTTGATTACAGGTCAATGGTGTAAACCGTTAACAAGTGCGAGGGAGATCACCATTAATGTCAATGATTCCCAAGGTACCCTAGTACATTCCAATGAATGTGAATGGATGAGTTGGAGTCGAACATCCGTGGAATCATCCGATCAGAGGTCAATGATGTAAACCTACTGTCAAATGTGAGGAGGCCTGCCATTGAGGCATGCAGGTCCCAAAGTACTAACTGGTTTCTAAGCCTAATTCCTGGATAATGTGTTGAAGTCGACATGAATAGACTCGTCGAAGGAGGGCCTTAATGTATCCCCCATCAATGACATGAAACATACATAGAGATGTAATTGGTAGATCAAATGAACATGGACTGACATGGGTATTGAGACAAGATATTTTTGATGGCCGACTCTAGAGGCAGATACTTCCCTTGAACACTGAGGCACAACAGTAGAAATGTGACATGGACCAAAACTTTATGATGCAGTGTATGCTGTGACTTACGTCAGGTGACCCAAAGGAGTGAAAGAAACTCAAGGATTGGCTCAGTGTAGAGGTTCAACGGATTATAATGTGTGCAAATGACAAAGTGCCGTGTTCAAGGGCGACTCTAAGAATTACTTGATAATGTTCTCAAGAGACTGCTTGGATTGCTTCTTTCAAATTTTCCCCCATCCAGATAGACGAGTACCTCTTTTTGATTTAATGAGCTCGAGGAGGATAACACATACTCGATATAACTCACCTTCGGTAAGTTCCTCTTCCTTTGTTTAACGAACCAGAAGAAGTAAGGGTTCGGTCTCGTATGGTCCTGTCGATGTGTGTTTTAGCGAGTCCAAAGACAGAAAAATCGAAGGTTTTTCATTATTATAGAGTCTTGAAAAACACTTAAAAGAGAACTCTCTCAGTTCCTTTTTCATAAAGTAGTCTGACGAGACTGAAAAAGAGATAAACTATCACTCGAAAGACGCCCTTTCGAACCTTTTAACGAGCGTGAAAGGTAGCAAGATCACTCGACAATCTTTTCATATTTAGAGAGTCTGAAAAGAGTTTAAAGATGACTCCAGGGGGGTTCCTTTTTTGTGTGTCCATGTGGGTCCGAAAAAGAGATAAAAGTCTACCCGATGCGTTCTCATGTTTTCGAGCTTGATAACGAACTAAGACTATGCTCATGAGTGCGACAAGGTAAACAAACGATCAGAACTGCTAGGAAACCTGTGATGTCAAAACTACAATCCAGTGGTTAAGTGAAGCCATTATAT
Organism: Picea mariana; assembly: GCA_032191745.1. NCBI lineage: Eukaryota > Viridiplantae > Streptophyta > Pinopsida > Pinales > Pinaceae > Picea > Picea mariana. The sequence goes on along the minus strand of JASDQU010010538.1, from coordinate 132,993 downwards.
TGTTAGAGAAACCCACAAATAACTATACCTTATAAAAAAATGGAAATTTATAAATAGTAATATAATGAAAATTTCGTTTACCATTTCATTTTGCATAAGGATTTGTAGCAGTGGAGATTCTCACTTTGGAGGTGGATCTTGTTTTGCTTGGTACCGGAGCTACGGTTGACCGTTTCTCTTGCCGTTTGGACCAGGTAGATCTTCGTCTCCCCTTATTTCAATTACATGGTTTAATATTCATTTTCATAGAAACATTTAATTTAAAAAAAATGAATCCCTAAGTCGCCCCAAAAAGATCAAATCAGCCTCTATTAAAATGATGGGAATTAGACATTCTTTTGCAAAAACGTGTTTAAAAGATGATAGCAAAGATGCCAACTCCTTAATACCTAAGTGGATGGGTCATTTTTGTCAAAGAACCCACAAGAAATTCTCACATATGCCCATGCAGCCATAATGGAAATTTTTTTCATTTAAAAACGTTTTATTGTTGTGTGATGGATATTGAATGGCAAAGAGAGGGCGTGATGATTATAAAAGAGGGCGTAGTATTTTTAAACAATGTGGGCATTAGATTTCATGTTTTTAAATTGCTTTAAGAAATTGCCGAAAATTGCTGAAAAAGTGAAATATTGAAATTCTTTGCTTTTTGTTTTGTAGGTGATTTCGAGTGGAAAGAACGAGAGCATGAGATGGATGACTTGGATGCCTTGCGGAGTCCTCACATGTGGGCCGCATTGAGAGCTTGTGGCTTACTGAAATTCTTCAAATTGCAAAAAATGAAGAAGGATATTCTATTGCTTGAGCACATAATCAGCTTGTGGGATGTCGCGGAGCAAGGGTTCTGGATCGGGGCACAACTTCTAACCATCGAGTTGGAAGATGTATATTTCTTGACTAGCCTCTCGAAAAGAGGGGTTCCTATATCCTTTTCTGGGCAGAGGGCGCTTCCAGAGAAAGTGGGCATGTATCTAGCACATCATTGTGTCCCAGGAGCAAGACTGGTGGGGGGTAGAATCCCTATCAAGGATATCCGAGAGTTACCCCTCCGGTCCATTTTGTTTGCCATCAAGAGCGTGACGGGAAGCACTAGCGCCCATTTGGCGTCGATATCACAGGTAGCTTATGGCGTACAGTGTTTGAAACCAACACTGTTCAACTGAAGCGCAGGGTTCCTTCGGAATGTGAAGGAACAGGTTTCACGGTGTAGGATGGGACAGAAACAGTTCGGATACGACTCTTTTTTGGTCTCATTTTTCTTAGAGCACATCCCCCAGATGCAACCTCAGATAGCACTGGCAGTGTGACCAGTGGAAGAACCACGGACGGAGAGGTGGACTAGTCTGTCTCCGAGGCTAGTAGCAGAGTCAGAGTTCTGTTTCACCGGTGACTTTTTCGCTTGGTTGAGACGACAGCATCTCTGGATAGAATACTTCCCGTATGTTGAGGTGGATTTCTGCAAGAGCATGGATTTTATTCTACCCGCGGGGGAATATTGGGATGCGTCAGGTAAGAGACTGAGCAACACCTTGCCTAGTTTTTGTTTTTTTAAGTTTTTTGATGTATATATATTTTTTGGGTACGCAGAAGAGTTTTTTAATGGATGTATTGTTTTCAACATGTAGACAAGGGAGAAGTGCACCCGACTGAGATACCGATACTAGGATGTCGTGGGGGTGCTCCGGTTGCAGCAGATCCGAGAGTACCAGTGATAGGTCTCCGGGAGGTTGAAAGAAACCTTCAAGGCCTCACGATGGGTATTCCTCCTCTATGGAGGGGAGAAGTGCCTTTACATCTGCAGAGGCACACTGTGGGAGTGCCAGAGAATGTCAATTCTCTACTGAGATGTGTAGTGCGCGCAGTGATATGTTACTCTCAGCACAATGTAGTGCAGGGAGATGTAGTGCAGGGAGATTAGAGTCTCTCTGGTGATTGTATTTTTGTATGCCTTGTCAGGCGACGTTGTATGGGTGTAAAGACCCAACATTTTGCTCTTCTAAATACTTTTTTGATGTAATCAAAACATTTTCAGTCACGCTATATATATATATATATATATATATATATACAGTTCCGAGTTTTTACAGTGCCAAATGATTTGTACATGATGATGCTTTTAATGTGATGTGTTTTAATTTACATGTGATGTACAATTTTGCTTTCCTTTATAAAATCTTATCTATGGAAAAGATACCGATCCATGATGTAATTAGCTAATGAATCCGAAACACTGTTGAGTTCTCTTGGAATATGTCTATATTCAATGTAATCAAACATTCGTTCGAGACGACGAACTTGTAGATGGAGACGTAGCAGGATAGGATTACGAATAACATAGATTCGATTGAGTTGATAGACCATGAGTTGGGAGTCTAAGTAAACAATGATATGAGAGATACCTAGGGAGGAAGCTTGGTTCAAAAGTCCAATGACAGCATGATATTCTGCCATGTTATTAGTCGCTGTCCCTAAGCAAATACCTCCTGAACTCACCACCTCGTTAAATTGGTAAATGACCCATGCTACCGAAGCAATGTTTCGGGTGTGTCGAATAGCGCCATCCACAAACCCAACAAAGATAGGAAAGGAAGACATCATCTGCGCATGAAAACACAAGGCACAGTCATGAGTGGCAAGGGTAAAGACTCAAGCATGCGAAAGAAACAGACACACCAAACTAAAATACAATAATGTACAAAGTACACATGCTGGGTGATATAGGCATAGTACTTTTTAAGGTAAATCCCATTCCGGGGGTCTCTTAGGGAAATTCCATCGTAATCGACTAACTCGTAGGTGCCTCTGTGTAGAACACGTTTCAAAATGTAAGGACCATGCCACAGAGGTTCTAACTTACCTGTCCCCAATTTGTCATGAGCCTGGTCATAGACGAGGACTAAGTCTCCTTCTGCAAAAGTTCGAGGATGGACGGATTTGTCATATTGATTTTTAATCCATTTCTGATGTGCCTCATTAACGAGAGCGACATCACGATGTGTTTCATCCAGTTTGGATAGATATAAGAAACGTTCCTCTTCGGCAGAAGTATGGGGTAGGAGTTCTAATTTAAGTTTCAAAGATGGAATCTCGCATTCGATTGGTAAAATGACTTCGATTCCATATACTAACTGGAAAGGAGTAAATCCAGTTGCGGTTTTCACGAAAGTGCGGTAAGCCCAGAGAGCAGAGAAAAGTCGTAGATTCCAGGATGTCTTGTTTTCCCCCAACATGCGTTGAATCATGGTTTTGAGGACCTTGTTGATGGCCTCAACTTGTTCGTTAGCCTGAGGATAGTATGGGGATGAGTTTTCATGGAAAAAACCCAATTTGACATGCAATTCGCTCATCATCTGGTTCTTAAAGTGTGCACCGTGATCAATGACAATGGCGCGTGGTACAACAAAATGAGTTATGGTGTGGTTAAAAAGAAACATAGCTGTGGTATGACCATCGTTCAGAAAGGTAGGCATAGCCTCAACCCATTTTGTAAAGTAGTCGACGACGATGATTTTATAACCATGCCCCTCGGCTGAGGTAGGCTTACATTGCATGAAATCGATGCCCCACTTGGTGAAGGGGCCGATGGCGATAATGGGGTGCAACGTAGTAGGGTGGGTGCATGCCTTGTTGTTAAAAACTTGGCAGGGTGGGCATTTTTTGACTTCCTCGATGCAATCTTTGAAAATCGAGGGCAAAAAATAGCCGGCACGTAGGATTTTTTGGGCTGTGGCCATCCCAGAAAGGTGACCGCCACAGGCTCCAAGGTGAAAATCATTTAGAATGCATTCAGCCTATGCGTGAGTCAGACATCCTCGAAGGATAGTGTCAATACCATGGTGATATAAGGTGTCGTCGACGATAAGATAATGACGAGAATGGTGGCGAATATGTCGACGCTCTTCATGGGAAATGTTGGGCTGAAAACGTTGGGTTTGGAGGTAAAGGAGGATGTCTCTGTACCAAGGATCAGAGGTGATGATGAGGAAAAGGGTTTCATCGGGGAGATGATCTCTAGGTTCGATGTCTTCATCAGCACGGGGGAGATCGCAGATGAGCTCCGCAAACACCAGGGACTTTTTGGCTTTGGACTTCGTAAATTCAAGATCGAATTCCTGAAGGATGACGATCCATTTAGAGTATTTCCCCCCCAACACTTGCCGTGTCAAGACGTGGTACATGGGGTTTGAGTCCGCAATCACCATAGTGGTGCGTAGTAAGATGTAATGGCAAAATCTTTGGACAGCGATGACGGCTGCCAGAGCTAGTTTCTCTACATGTGAATATCGAAGTTTGGGTCTAGATAGACTCTTGCTCAGATAATAGATCACATGTTCCTCACTGTTGGGGTCCTCCTGAACTAACATCATCGCAATAGTGGAAGTGGATGCGGCTAAGTAAAGGATGTAGTCCTTTGTATACTTCAGAGGATGTAACAAAGGTGTGTGGGTCAGAGCATGCTTGAGAGCATCAAATGACCATTGAGCAATGTCATCCCAGATGAAAGGGGTGTTTTTCTGCAATAACCACATGAATCCTTTAGTTATCTCAGCGTAGTTACAAATGAAATGGAAAAGAAAGTTTTCTTTTCCTTGCAAACTTTGGAGTTGAGTCAAATTGGTAGGTGGGGGTAAAGCTAGAATAGCCTTAATCTTTAAAGGATCCACCCGAATCCCGTCTTTAGAGACAATAAAACTGAGGAGTCGACCGGATTCGACAACAAAAATACACTTATGTGGGTTCAAGCGGATACGGTAGAACCAACATCGAAGAAAAATAGCCCATAAGTGATCGATTGGATGAGTGGGCAGGTAAGTCGTCGAGGTAAGGTTCTGCGATATGTTTGATATCGTGGAAAGTGTATGACATGGCCCACTGGAAAGTAGCACCAGCATTTTTGAGACCAAAAGGTAGCTTTCGATAGGTGAAAGTTTCCCATGGGCAGATAACGGATGTCTTATGTTGATCAACAGGTAAAATTTCAATCTGGTTATACCCGAAAAAACCATTCATGAAGGAGAAGATTACACTCCCAGCGCAATTATCAATAATCTGGTTGATGAAGGGAGTAGGGTAGTTGTCCTTTGAACAAGCCTTATTGAGATCCTGATAGTCAACATAGACACGGATGGTCCCTTGTTTTTTGGCAACCGGAACAAGGTTGGAGACCCATTCTGTCAAAGGGACAGGATAGATAAAGCCAGATTTTAGAAGTTTCTCAACTTCTGCCTTTATAGCTGCGATTTTCCTGGGATGAACTGGGCAGAGTTTCTGTCGAACAGGTTTCGTGCCAGGGTAAGTCTTGATTTCATGCACGATGATCGAAGGGTCGATCCCTGAAATTTCCTCGTAGCTCCAAGTGAAGACATTGCGGAATTATTTAAACAGAGTGGTATAAGATACCACTTCTTCGGGTGTGCAATTAGCACCAAGGTTAATGTTTTCCACGACACCTTCTTTGATCAAAATATCGATAACGATGGTAGTGGAGATGTTACCCATATTCCCCTCAGAAAGAGTATCTTGTGTGAGGATGGGAGATTGCGAAGCATCGATAACATCAGGAGGGAAGATAGAGTGTATGTCTTGGTGGATTTCTTCCAAAGGAGGAAGAAAAGAGGATCGATGATGGTTATCATCCCAAGGTATGTCGTCAATACTAAGCATTTCCATTATAGATTCGTCGGAAGAGAAAACTTGGGAAATGTAATCAATTGCAGACGATAAGGAGTCCAACCATGAGGGCATCGAGTAGGCATCAGGTGCCAATAAACGTGGGTTTTTCAAGGAGGGAAAGGCAGATTGAATAGCTACGTATGCGGCCTCAGCTGGGCTAAGTGGCATGGTGTCACCTAGCACATTGAATTCCATAGGACTAGGTACAATCCAAGGGTCAGATGATTCCAAAGATTGATACGGCATAGTCGAAATCATATTGACGGTGGCAATATGATGTGCGGTGGGTGGAAGTGGTGTAGGGAAGGTACTCATAAGGCTGGAATCTTTCAACAAGCCAACACCAACGCTTTCATACGTAACTGGGTGGTCTCCCAAAAAGGGAATTTTGTTGGTGACAGGGACACGAGCATCGGGTGTACAGAAATCAAGCTAATCGATAGTGACAATTTTGCCTTGATGGGGGAATTGTACACATCGAAACACCGACGAGGTGACAATAGTCATGGAATAGAACCAACTTCTTCCAAGTAGTAGGTTGTAATCAAGGGGGGCATCGACCACCTCAACATCAACGGTAACAGTTTTGCCGCCCAACTGAACGACTAAGGATTGTAACAGTCCGTGAGGATGAAAACCTCGTCCATAGAAAGTGCATAACATCGTAGGGGATTTGTTAAGGGCAGGTGATTTCAAGCCTTTCCAACAAGCTAAAGACATGACACAAGTAGAGGCTCCCTCATCCAAGATAGTTTGGTGGATCTGTTGATTGTGAACAACAACATCGATCTGAAAAGCTAGTTGGTGGGAGAGTCATGGTTGACGATCGTTCAGATTAAACGTGAGGTTATTTGATGACTCAGGATCAAAAGCGCCGATGGCAGCTAAGAGAGTTCTACGTTGGCTGGGACAATGCTGTAGAACTTCCAAAGCAGACATAGCACACGGTGCTTGAGCCAAATCTTCAACAATGTTGTAGTTTTGGGCAGCCCGTGAACTAGGATTAAAGGTAGACTTCCGGATAGTGCTCTTAGGGGGGCGTAAAATGGAGTCAAACGAAGGTTTCTCAATCTGAAGTGGCCCGGATGGAGGGCTAGCATAAGGAGGACTAATGGAAGATGGTAATGGGTCCGATATAGAACCATTAGTAGTCTTCGGCTTATCAGGTTTAATCGGTGTGTCATATGTCGCAGTGCGAGTGGTCAGATTAATCCCGTTAAACATGTAAATGTGGGAACTTGTCGAGGCCTCATCATGGGATTGGTTGGAACTGCACCCTAGGGTGGGGGTTTGAGCAACCGAAGATTGCTGCTGTGGGAAAGGCTGAGTAAGCATAGTGGGTTGCGAATTTCCCTTAAATATCTTGGCCACTTCATTGCAATGTGGACAGTCGCAGGTGTAGTGATCATCACCACAAATGAGACATGGGAATTTCAGTTTTCGTTGTGGTTGTTTCCCGACAGCAGGGGTTTGAGGTTGATATTTTGGTTGTTCATTGTCGTTGTTTTTCTTTGGTTTATTTCTTGCTATCTTCTTGCCCCCAGGTTTTTGTTAAGGGGTCGATTGGACCGCATTCACCTCAGAGGCCTGAGTTTGAGGGGGGGTCGAAGAGGCTGCAGCCGGACTGGGAGTAGCCGTCGAAGTGGGCCGCTGAGTTGTTCCAGTCGACTAGGAAGGAGATTGGGTTTTGACGAAGCCAATGACTCCATCCGCGTGCGAGGTAGACGATGGTTTGGATGGATCATTAGTGGCACGGGTAGCATTCGGTATCAACTCGTACAAAGTACCAGACTGTGAATAAACCAAGTCTAAGTACTGAGCTCGAGCAATGACTTCTTCCTCGGTGACTACACCACCCATGGAAACATCACGAGCCATCTGGGGTAACAATGATTTGGTGAACCATTCCGCTAATAATTGGTCAGGAATGACCGCTTTGATTAGCCTTCGTCATCGTCTCCATTCATGAATATGATCAGACATATGTACGGAGGTTGTCTGACGAAGGGAGGTTAATAGTTCAGTACCCGTCTTGTATCGAATGGGTAGTTGGAAATGTGTGAGGAAGGACATGGCAAGAGAGTTGAAATCATGAAAAGAAKCAYGTGGTAGTTCAATATACCATTTTACTACAGAACCYGTAAGCGTTCATTGGAAAAGATGCAAACGTATAGAGTCGTCCATGAGGGAGTTGGATGAACACCACAGATGGAAATTCATCACATGGTTGTTTGGTTCTTCTCCGAACTTTCCGTCGAATTTTGGGATATCGGAAGGAAGTTTAGCTGGGATAGCTGGCCAAACCGGAGAATGAAAAATGTGATCATTCGTTAACCAAGACAAGTCTGGAAGGTCCAGAGTTGCTAGGAAAGGTAGTTGTCGGTTAACCTGTGGGTAATACTGGTGTGGCATAGGGACACCAGTAGGGCCATACACTGGGTTATGCGGATAATTGTAACTAGTGGGCCCTCTTGTATAAGGTTGGTGTTGACTAGGGTACACAGGATTTGAGGTGTTTTGAGAAACATGTGCGAGCAAAGGAAAACCAGATGGGTTTTGAGGATTATAAGCTGGATTTGGCGTTTGTCCATAAGGAGGTTGTTGTGAAGCTTGAGGATTGTGTCCCCCTAAGAACCGTGGATTTCCTAGAAAAAGGATGTTCCGTGAATTGGGTGTGGTAGACACATTTTGTCCATATGGTTGATGGTAAACTCCAGATTGAGGCTGCCCCCCAGCATAAGGGTGCCCTCCAAATGAAAGTTGTCCTCCGGTGGGAGGATGCCCCCCAGCTTGAGGTAGATTTCCTGGAATTTGAGAACCAGACATAAATGACTGACCGGTACCGCTGAATGGGTTAAGACCACCGAGACCGATCCCTCCGGGTTGTTGTATAGGTATGGAACTTCCTGGTATAACTTGGTAGTAGTGGCAGTGGAAGAATTCAGTGCTCTGTACCCAAAAGGGAGTGATGGTGAAGGTTTAGGTGTTACAGGTGTGCCAATTGCAGCTTTTCTAACCACTGCATTATCGGCAGGAATAGTCGGAATGTGCGGAACCATTGTAGAATGGGCTGTCTAGAGAGAAAAAGTAGACCTTGGGCCAACGGATGATGTGTTCGGACCAACAGATGGTGTGGCTGAAGAAATGGTAGTACCGATAAAATGGTTTAAGGGTACGGTGTAGGTGATAGGCGCGTCGACACCTATTCCTGCTCCATAAATATCCCGCACCATGCGCGGTGGACTTCGAACAATGTCTGTGGTCCAAAAGGGGTCATCGACTAAAGGGTTTGAATGAGACCTAGTCGGAATGTTAGAAGGATTGACGACGACAAATTCACCGACTGATGGAGAACGCGCCACTCATATCCCTCCGGAATGCGGAAAGCTTCCGAAGACTCTGAAACAATTCGAAAATTCTCTAAGGGAGTGGGAACTTCTACTTGGGAAGTTGTAGTGTCTTAAACCTCGCTCTGTTGAGGATATTCCTCCATAGAATGAGGGGGTAAAGGGGTGTTCCCTTCCATAGTTTCTGGAGGAAGTCCCTGTAGCCTCCGTGAACGGCGTGGAGGGTCGATGTTGGCGAAAAAGAGTCGGTGAAAAAGATCTATGGCCAACTATTGAAAAGAAACAACACACACTAATAGAATCTAAGAATCACAACCAAGCAAACGGGACCTTCTCTCGATGACCGTACTAGTTGGTGATGAAATCCAACGTCACGTGATCAAGTCAAGAAGGGGCGGGGATATGGTAGAACAGTTACAATGGTGACCTGCTTAACAGACTTACGCTTTGGTGCAAGCTTCCATGCAGTAATTGTGGATTTACCCTCCAAGGAGCCCGAGTGAGTTTGACCAATGTCTGCTCCAGGTACAGTGAGACTTCCCTTCACTGTCACCTTGTGTAAGACCCTAAATATTATGGCCACTAAGGTTACCAATTCACAGTCAGCCCCTGGGCGGGAACAATCGACAGTCCAGTCCGAACGTACGGGCAGGGTATCTAGTCCGAAACCAACTTAAAAGGATTCCACTCAGTAATTGTGGATTTACCTTTAAGCGATCCCCATAATACGATCTGACCACTACAATTAGTCAAACCACGGAGGGATAATCTCCGTAGCTTTCCCGAATGCGACCTCGTGCGTAACCCCTGTGTGAGAGGGGGATCCCAGGCAGACTTATACGACAATTGGATTTGACTCTCCCTAACTCAGGATGCTAATGTTTGTTTTGGAAACTTTGGAGAGTTATGCTCACAACCTAATCCAAAGTACTAGTCCTAGTCTACTGTTGGTGGAGGATCCTAGAAAAGAAAATGTTCTAAATAGTTTTTTAATTAGCGTTCATTTTATAGCTGTTCTTTACTCAAAAAGGGGTGCATGGAAGTGAAACGGATGGAATTATGACTCAGTCTCCAAAAATGCATCAAAGATGATAAGCAGTCATTTCTTTTCGATGAATATCTATTTAAGGGAGAGAGAGAGAGTTCTTTTCACTAACAAGCACTAATAAGGAATGTCCTCAAATGATTTTTTTCAATCAAATCCGATGTGGTGCTAAATTTTTTTGAAAATACCTTCTAATATGCAAAATCAATCATGAAGATGTCTCTTTATTGTTTGTATGTGAATAATGATTGATTCGAAACAACACTTTTCCTGCCAATTATCCTTTTGGATCAAGGAAACTCAGATGAACACAAGCAGGTTTCATACAAACAATACACCCTCTTGTTGTGATAAAAAACAAGAAGCAAAAGAAAAGAAAACACAAAGAAAAATCAAGAACTTCACACCAAAAGAAATGTTGAAGAACAATGACCTTAACTAAAACCAAATGGAGAGATTCATAGGCTTCTGATGTCCTTCACCAGAGTTTCTCGCTCAGTCAAGAAGGAGAGAACAAAAATGCATTGGTTTCAAACTCCCAATCAGCAGAAAAACTCAAAAATAATGAAAGAGGCTACAAAATCCAAACAACAAGTTATTTGTTCCTCAGAAAGAAGGATGTCAAAATTGAATGAGAAGAAGCATTGACTCACAGAGAGGCTCAGTAGGTGAAACACAGAGATTAGACCCTGGAAAGAGCAATTCTGGAAAGTTTTTTGGCCAAAAGAGGGCTGGTGCTCTGTTGTAAAGGGCAAGGAGAGTTATAGCGCTCTGTGCAAGGCATTCAAGGAGCGTTGGCGCTCTGTTAACACAGCCACAGGGGAGCCAGGTTCAAAAAAGTCCTAAAAATGTCAAAAATTCCAAAAATTGCAGTCTAGTCTCGACAATCAAGCTGAGTGTAATGGGGTAGGGAGTCAATCAGCTCATGAAATCAATCAAAAAGGGGTGAACCAGGTCTGAAAACAATCAATGGGTAAGACAAGGTCAATGAGGGGAAATCAAAACAAAAAGGTTTCGATATGGAACTCCCCAGTGGAGTCGCCAGTTTCTGTTGAAGGAAAATCTCCTTGCGGACAGGTAGATCTCCTCTTGAGAGCTAGACTCTTAAATCTTAAGACAAAAGATGCTTAACATGGACACTGAATTCCTTTCAGATCTATACAAACTAATGCATGAGGAGGAAGGAGAACATAAGTACCTTTTTACCGACGTTTGTCCCTGCACACTCTGAGTTGAGGTCCAATCTTTTGCTCCTCAATGGGCCCTGTAGACAAACAACAGTACAACCACTTCCTACTCTATTGATATTAGCTCAAAAATAGATCTATCTATTAGAGATAAGTTCATGTACAATTAAACACAAACTAGAAAGAAACAGGCCAAGCGTGTCATATTAATGAGAACAATGACAGAAGTAGATTACAACCGTAGATGTGAATGCGACAGCTTCGTCAAGTCCCCTTTGTCTTAACCCTTGCTCGAAAGATCCACGATACAGATGAAAACAACTTCAATGATTACTCTCCTCCAGTTCACTGTGTGTTTCCTATGAGATCATAGGTTTCATGCTTGCAATTCTTCCCCCTTTTCAACATGATAGAGCCTTCTTATATTGGTTCAGAGAGGCTTAACCTCTTGAGGTATCTTTAGGATAAGTTGAGGAATTCCCTCCTTAGATTAGGGACCTTCTCCTAAGATCATGATTGAACCAAGAATTCGAATGCAACTGCCCTCCAAACTTTAAATATTTTCCCCTTATTCTCCTCAACGGGCCAACTGCTGCCCAGATTAGACAACGCTCCCTCAAAAGGGGCATCAGGGCGCTATAATGCTCCCTAGGAGGCTCAAGGGGGGCGCTAATGCTCTAAATATGGGTAGTGCTCCTTCAGAGGGGCAGTTTGTTGTTATAACGCTCCCCAACACCTTGTAGGGGAGCGCCAATGCTCCTAAGGCTGATGTAGGGGAGTGCTCTCCTCTAAAACTCTAATTTGAGAGCTCTTTTCAGGTGGAAAGAGATGTTTGACTTCAGTTAATCATCCCTCTTCCTTCAAATTAGGTGTATGAGGTATTCTAAGTGTCTCCTTGGTGTCATCATCATGGCAGTATGCTTTGTTTAACATTTGCAACACTTGTGAACAACATGCGACACTTGCGACAGTTGTGAGGAACATGCGACACTTACGACAGTTGAGAGGAACATGCGACACTTATCAAATCGAGTAATATTGATGTGTAACACACGTGTCACTTAGACTCGTGATTTGCATGTACCTGAAATGTCAATTTCAACTTGACACTTGTCATTATTTGATTGTGCCACGTCTCTTCTGGGTCCAACAGTCCAGATTTACTTCGGATGATCTGACACATGAGATCTTCTTTGGATGATCTGACGATTGAGATTTACTTTGGATGGTCCGATGGTTGAGAATTTGTTTTGGCTCTCCAGGCTTCGGGAATTTCAAAACTCAAACTGACGCTTTGGATCAGATGACCCAGATTCACTTCGGACAATCTGACACTTGAGATCTTCTTTGGACGATATGATGATTGAGATCTACTTCGGATGATTCGGCGGTTGAGAATTTATTTCGGCTCTTCGACTCTCTGGGCTTCAGGAATTTCAAATCTCAAACTAAAAAATCTTGAAGTGAGATTTTTTCGGAGTGTAACCTCCTCACATCTTTAGACCCAAAATGAATGATGTTAACTTGATCAAGATCTTGGATCAATGGCTTGATCTATCTGCGATGCAGCTTTGCCTTGAATTAAATCCAACGTCTCTCCATATTTGCTTATCCTATCCTTCCACTTAATTTGATCTGACGGCTGACGAAGATTCGGATAATCAAATTCTCAAATCTTGTGCCTCGTTTACCCTATCCTTCACTTGATTTGATCTGATGGTCATGAAGACTCTTGAAGTAGATCCATGATCAAGGATTTTGATCCTAATCATGTTTCTGTAGTACACTTTCCCTTCTGAGCTTTGATCTCTGCATACTGTTCGTTTCTCCTCCTGAGCTTATGCTTTTCCTATTTTCCATCGTCACTGCTATTCTTGCCATCAATGACAAACACACGCTTCATGTAAAACATGCCAACAATATCCCCCTTTGGCATTGATGGAAACCCTAAAAGGATGCACTATTCTACGTAGACCTCCAACTGTAGCATCCAAACCACACCTTTTCTCCCCCTTTGACATCAATGTCAAAGAAAACTGTAAGTTTTAAACCTGCGAAGTAAAGCAATGCATATATATTCTTAAGCAATACAGAAATTAATCAATGGATCATACATAGAGTACACAGAGATTTTTACCGGAAACCCTCAACTGGGAAAACCTTTCTTATTTTCATTATATCGAATTTCACCATTCTCCATACAATATATACAATGTTTTTAGGTATTCCGTAGATACCAAAACCCTAATCCATTAATCCGAGATTAATTTACAAATCAGCTAAAAATAGCAAAATCCGCTAAAAATAGCAAAAACCGCCCAAAAAAGATAATTTTGGGGCGTTGTCGTATCTGACGCAGTTGTCGTATCTGACGCACCCACACACACACACATGCAAATAATATAACACATACCCAACAAAAACATGCTCCCCTTGAGTTGTTGCAGTACTTTTTCAGAGGTATCAGATATTCAACCAACACATACTCCCCTTGACAGGATAGACTCTCTTAGGTGAGAGAAGAGATGACACCCAGCTTCTGACAGAGATATTGAAATGGTGTCTTGGCTAGGGGTTTAGTAAAGATGTCTGCAATTTGTTCTATGGAAGGAATATAATTCAGCTGAACAACTCTGTTTGTAACCTGCTCTTTCAGAAAATGATACTTTATTGGTATATGCTTCATTTTTGAATGGAGAATAGGATTCTTTGAGACACTAATGGCACTGGTGTTATCACAATGAAGTGGTGTTGGCACAGGGGTAGACCTAGGTTTCAACACACCAACAAAACCCTAAATACCGACCCTTTCGGCAACACCTGCGAAACAGATGTAGTCTCACCGAGGTAGAGGCAAGGGTGGTTGCAGGACTCAAGTGTCTGCAACAAAGCTGGGACACAGATCCGTGATTACAAAATTCTAACAGAGAACTTAGCAATTACCGTTCATTAGTATTTAACCTTTGTTCACAATGAAAATAAACCCTAATTACAGAGCAGCACAGTATTCAACCAGATCTAACACATTCAATAACTTAACATATAAAGATAGGTCAGATCTAACATTCATTCATATTACTCAGCACTAAGCTATCATATCAGATATATCTAAACATATATTATTATACTAATCATAAATCATATGAACAATGTATCAACCATAAAGCACAAAGCAATCATGACATAGGATATACGTGGTTCACCCCCAGCCTGGGGCTACGTCCACCAACTCTTCTTCTCTTTATTGTCCTATGTCAATCATCTACATGCATAGAGCCTCAAAATCCTACTCCGTATAGGACATGATATCTGTGTGCACTCTGCCAGATCCTCCTTCCTCGAGCCAAGTTACAACACAAAGACCTCTTACAATCTACACAAGCTTCTTACAACCACTGCACTTAGCTTTGTAAGTGTTCAACACAACATGCATAAAGCATTTACAACTATCACTTGCACTTGGAACAACATCACACCGATCTATATCTCTCTCCTTACACCACCGAACTACTTATTTATACATTACAAAAATGGCCTAAACATGGGTAAATCCATGGGCCGACATCCCCATACCCGTTACATAAACTCTAACCCAAAAACTTCCCTTAAAAGGGGTAGAGACCCCGCGATCTTTGCTTCGACTTGCACTTTGTCTTTGGCCAGCCTGTTGAAGTCCAAAAAAGAGGTCAAACATGACCAAGGTTCCCCAAAACTTGGTCAAGGGCCAATAGGCCCCCAACACTCATCTATGACTTGTCTCGAGTCACTCTGATCTGGGTAATTCTACCTCAAATTCCTCGAGCTTGGCTCGAGCTGATTCAACCTACTGCATCGCCAAGGCCTCCTGCTCGACGAACTCCTGAATAACTGCCTCATTCACAGGTCCTTCCAAACGTTGTTCGACTTTAGTGACTACTTGCTCTAGTTATGATCCTGGTCCTTCAATCTCCTCAAACAGTAGGCAAGCTGCATCCTGGACTGGCTGGAGCTTCTGGGTCACTTCCATGACTTTTCTATGTATGGCATGGACCTGCTTTTGAACAATGCACTGTTCCTAGGATCGTTTCATTCTCTCAACTGCTGACATGAGCTTCAACTGCTCTTGCATTGATGCTTCTTGCTGCTTTGCCTCCTGGAGCTGTGACTCCAGTGTTTTCAGTTCAGGTTCCTCTGTGCACTTCGACTGCTAAGTTGTTTACATTCCAAGGCTAATGCTTTGATTCTCTCAACTAAGCTTTGGGCAGTTTCTTCTCTTTGGTCTCGCACGTCCTGCAGAGTGCTTGGCACTGCTTGTAGCTCCAGATATTCTATTCTCTATTGAAGCTGCTGGATGGCTTCAACAAGATTTGCTACTTGGTTCTCCACTGGTTCTCCTACTTTTGCTCTAAGCCTATCAAAGAGCGAAGTGCTGTGTTGACTACTTCTTTAACTCCAACGTGCTCCGCGAGCAACTGTTCTTTCTCCTGCTGGATTTGCGCTATTTCTTTTGCGAACTTCACTTGGAGGTCGTCCTTTTCTTGCTGTGCAACCCGATGTTTCTCTATGAATTCCTCTTGTACTTTCTTCAGGGCCTTTGTGGCCTGTTCTTTTTCTTCTTCGACATGGTGAAGACGAGCTTCGGTCGCATCTGCTAATCTGTGGATTTGGGAAGGCTCATCTCCCAACTCTATTT
Organism: Picea mariana; assembly: GCA_032191745.1. NCBI lineage: Eukaryota > Viridiplantae > Streptophyta > Pinopsida > Pinales > Pinaceae > Picea > Picea mariana. Next base: position 117,069 of record JASDQU010010538.1, on the reverse strand, counting down.
CTTCTAATCACGAGGGCGTAGTAGACATTGCGTGGTTGGAGTGAAGGGATTGATGTACCCCTCTCATATCTTCTTCAATCCTTTTGTACATGGTCTCTTATTTTGCTTCATTGCGCTGTAAAATATCTTCTGAGGTATCACAGACAACAATGTTGATTAGGTCGATGTCGTCCGTCATGAGCATAGTCTGAAACAGTGGTTTATTGGCTTTGAAATTCTTTTGTGATGTAGGTTTCGTGGGGGAAACCTTTCTCTTATTGGATTTCTCAACTTCATCAATGATAGGCGGTGTTACTTCACCTTGCTTCTACTTGTCTTCTTCTTCATTGTTCTATTCCTTGTCTACTTCGTTATCACCTCCTCTTCCAGGCGATTCTAAAGAAGTCTCTTTTGATGCTCTACTTAGCTACTGTACCTCTTCTTTCTTCTTCTTTCTGCTACTTCCAGGTGCATCATACTCTTCGCGGGTGACCACCGAGCTTCCGAGTAGGTCGGGGTTAGATAGTTCGTCCTGGTCGACTGGGACAAGGAAATCTACAGGCCATTTCTCAATCATTTCTTCCATTTCCTCCTCTGTAAGATTGAAGTAACTCTGCAACTCTTATTTATGTTCGTCTGCACGCAGAGTGATATAAGTAAAGTGTCTATCCACGCAGAACTTCGCATAGGGCCTGAACCTGTGAAGGGTGTTCAGTGTCATATGAGGAAAGGACTCAATAGCTCTCTTGAACTGCAGGTAGTAGGTGTTGAGCATTGTGTTTGATTTCCATTGTTTCCCCATGTTGCTTGAGTACCATAGCATGGTGAACTTCACGGCTAGAGGTTCAGATGGTTCAATCTTAGGGAAGGTCACACCTTCCGACATCTCCCAAGCAATGAACACAATGAGGATCAACAACCAACTAAAATGGAACTCATAGCCCTGATCTTGAGCTTCGCGACAATATTTTTCTAATTGGTTAACTAAGTAGCTAGCCCAATTCATTTGTATCCCCTCCATGCATTTTCCAGCGAGGTCAATGACAAACCGCGTGACCTGCATGGGTTTGTTCTTTCTTACTAGCTTACCTGCGATCAACCGGCAGGCGAGGCACACTGCACCATTCTAGATGGAGGCTACCTTGTATCCTCATTTCCCCTTCTCCACATTGCCATATGTATCTTTAATCTTCTACACTAGGGTGCGGTATGCAACCTTCCCTGGGTAAAAATCTTGCAGGTATGGTCCCTGCATGCTCAATTCGGTGATCCGATGGATCAACGCCGAATCGACGGTGATGTGTCTATCCATCCATA
>JASDQU010010538.1:82502-115753 GCA_032191745.1 Picea mariana | reverse complement strand
TTGTATCCTCATTTCCCCTTCTCCACATTGCCATATGTATCTTTAATCTTCTACACTAGGGTGCGGTATGCAACCTTCCCTGGGTAAAAATCTTGCAGGTATGGTCCCTGCATGCTCAATTCGGTGATCCGATGGATCAACGCCGAATCGACGGTGATGTGTCTATCCATCCATATATAACCGCCATGGAAGCTAACCTCCTGGTGCCTTCCAAAATGGGGTATCTTCATTACATTCAGAATAGTGGACCTCGTGATGTTCATAATCCATGGTTGGGGGATGATCTTTGACTTCTTCCCCTTCGTCCTTGTCAAATATTTGTAGGGTGCGAGCATGCTGTGTTTCTTTCGATCCTCTAAGTTGTAGTCACTGATCTTGAGCATCAGAATCTTATCCAGCTGAGGCTTGCCTGTGTGTATCCCCTTTGGGAGGTACGCAATGATCAGGGTGTAGTCGAAGTCCTTGGGGAAAATGTCGCGACTCATCGCGCTGGCCAAAGGCGAGATATAGTCAGACATGATGGATGGGATTAACTTCGCATTCTCCAAGTCATCGCGATGTTTGGTTCATTTCTCGATCACAGCTCGGGATGGTCCAGATCCACGAGTAGTCGACGGGGAGGCTTGCACTCCTCACATCGATGAATCTTGAATTCTGACGAACATCACCTTTTCAGCCATTAGATCGATTAGGATTTCCTCTACTGACTTTTCTACAATGCTGAGCTCGCTTGACATACACACTCAAGATCGAATAACTCAGGTCAATGAACAAATATTCAATACAATAGAACAGGTGGCAAAGTCTCAATAAACACAACGCGGTAGTAGTTGGCTCTCTGTGGGCTCAAAGAATTCACTGTTTTCAAAAGTGTTCTCAGTACAATGTTCGACGGGATAAATAGACAACGTCGTAATGGATTCCTTCAACGGACAAGAAAGCATTCATCAATGCAGTTCTGTCCATTATGGCGCAGTCCCAACGATCCAATGGTGAGATTTCTGATCATAACTGCCATTCTAACCATTTGGGAGTGTCAATCTAATGGTCATAATGCATCCAATGATCATATTGTTCCGCCATGGCGAAGTGCCAATCTGCGTTGGTCTGATATTTCAGCGAAGTTCAATTTCTGTAAACCTTCTTTTTGCGAAGTTCTTTCTGGTACCTCTTGCAATTTTTCTAGCTTGGCTTTCTTCTTACTGATCTTTTTGGCCTTCTTTCCTATAATACGAGTCACTAGTTTCCTCTTTCCATTATTGTTCTTGTCTTCTCTTTGCATGGAAACTTTGTACTTCTGTGGATCGTTCAAGGGTTCTGAGAGTAATACTTCATCTTTTGTTGGAGTTGGTGCCCTACTCGCTTGTAAAGACAAGTGTTTCAAGTATTCCTGTGTTCTTTCAACTTCAACATCCATATCTCCGGTTCTGAGTAGCTTCGACTAGTTTTCTTGTTCTTTCAGTAAGTGCACTATTCTCCTAGCCATGAAATCTCTTAGTTCTTGTTTTTTCTATTCTAGAGCTTCCTCTTCTTGTTTTCTTCGGGTTTGATATTTCTCAATCCAATTATTTCCTAGAAAAATAGAAAATGGGGCACTGTTCTCAACAAACTTAATGACCTCAAATTCTTCCTATGTCTAAGTTCCATGAGAACTCATAGATATCTGGGTAAGCCTTCCACACAGGGCTATTAGTTTTCCTTTGAATAATCCTATTCTTCATAATGAAGGAATCATAACAGGCTTTGCCAAAATTTCCCAGGTTCTTTCTTTCATGATATTCACCCATGTTTCCTCATCCAGAACACAGTCTATGTCGAAGTCTCTTATTCTTGTTTCTATGCACTTTTTTTCTTTGAACATATTTGATAGATTGGTGCTTTTGTGATTATTTAGGTTTTCTTTCATTTGCAATAATACAGTCTCTGATTCCTTTTGGGATTCTATCATATCCTTAGTTTCTTGACCTTCCTCAGGGTTTTCTTGTCTCATATTCATATTTTCAACTTTAGCAATAATTCTAGGGCAATCCAAAACTTCATGATCCATGGATTTGCAACAAAGACAAGTAGGGTTTCTACTAGGGCATTCCTTAGCCAGATGTCCCGGTCTTCTGCAACTATAACAAAGAGTTAATATTCTCTTTTTTAAAAGTGATCCCCAACCTTTCGTATACTGTGCACTAGGATCACAGTAATTGTCTAACAAAAAATTCTTTCTAGGATCCTGCATCCATTTGTTAGTCCAAAAATCCTTTCTATTCATAGGAATAACATATCTTTCACCATTTCTATCAGATCTACTCGTATCAAATCTTACTTCTTCTAGCTGTGCCCTAGTTTTTAGACTAGGACAAATTTTTTTAAACATACCTAGATCCATTCTTTTGAAACAAAATTTTTCACTTATCTTACCTTTATCAGAGCATAAAGCCTCAAGATCTTACCTCTTTTCTTCAGATCTCACTTTTATTCTTAGCACAGAGCTTCGCAAGTCAAGTAGAATACTGTGCACTAAGGCAACATATCTACGCACATAACTTTCTCTTTTATTCAGTTCCTAGCAATCACAGTTTCATGTCCCGGCAACAGAACCATTTGTTGGCACAGGGGAAGACCCAGGGTTCAACGCTTCAACAACGCAACAACAAAAACCTAACTACCGGCCCTTTCGGCAACACCTGCGAAGCAGATGTAGTCTCACCTGAGGTAGAGGCAAGGGTGGTTGCATAAATCAAGTGTCTGCAACCTAGCTGGGACACAGATATGCGATTACAACATTCTAACATAGCACTTAGTAGTTACCATTCATTAGTATTTAACCTTTGTTCACAACACAGATAAACCCTAATTATAGAGCAACACAGTATTCAACCAGATCTAACACATTCAAGCACTTAACATATACATATAGGTCAGATATAGCATTCATTCATATTACTCAACACTAATCTATCATATCGGATATATCTAAACATATATTATTATACTAAGCATAAATCACATGAACAATGTATCAACCATAAATCACAAAGAAACCATGACACAGGATATACATGGTTCACCCCCAGCCTGGGGCTACGTCCACCAACTCTTCTTCTCTTTATTGTCTTATGTCAATCATCTACATGCACAGAGCCACAAAATCCTACTCCGCATAGGACAGGAGATCTGTGTGCACTTCGCTAGATCCTCCTTCTCGGAGCACGACACAAAGCCCTCTTACAATCTACTCAAGCTTCTTACAACCACTGCACTTAGCTCTACAAGTGTTCAACACAACATGCACAAAGCATTTACAACTATCACTTGCACTTAGCACAACATCACATCGATCTATATCGATCTCCTTACATCACCTAGCTACTTATTTATACATTACAAAAAGGGCCTAAACATGGGTAAATCCATGGGCCGACATCCCCATACCCGTTACATAAACCCTAACCCCAAAACTGCCCTAAAAAGGGGCCGAGATCCTGTGATATCCGCTTCGACTTGCGCTCTGTCTTAGGCCAGTCTGTCGAAGTCCCAAAAAGAGGTCAAACATGACCAAGGTTCCCCAAAACTTGGTCAAGGGCCAACAAGTGGAATGGGATCAGTATAAGTTACCTTCAAATCTGCAAGAGTTTGTATCATTCATAAGATCTGAGTGCAACAAAAATGTACTTCGCCTCTGTAGTTGATAATGAAATAGATCGCTGCTTCTTACTAAGCCTTGCTACTAACGAATCACCTAAGAATAATGCACCTCCACTGGTGCTCTTTCTCTCATCCAAACAATTTCCCAATCAACATCTAAATATGCAGTTAACTGAAAATTCTTATTTCTAGGATACCAGAGACCATAAGTCATTGTACCCTTCAAATATTTAAATATCCTTTTGACAATTGCTAAATGAATTTGTTTAGGAGAAGACTGATGACGACCTACCATTCCAATGACTTGCATTATATTAGGACGAGATGCTGTGATGTACAAAAGACTTCCTATCATTGATCGATATGTTCTTTGATCAACATCAGGTGAAATATCATCTTTACTGAGCTTGCAACCAACCACCATAGGTGTGCTCACAGGTGTAGAATCTTCCATCTGAAACCTATTTAACATCTCTTTCAAATACTTTTCTTGAGAGATAAACATCTCTGCAGAACTCTGATTGATTCTTAAACCAAGAAAATATGACATTTCTCCTATCATGGACATCTCAAACTCAGTTTGCATTGAATTAGAAAACCACTGAATTGAAGGGTCATTAGTGCATCCAAAAATAATTTCATCTACATAAACCAAAACAACTAATAAATCATCACCTTCAGACTTAATGTATAGATTACTGTCAACAATACCTTTCATGAACCCTTTGTCCTATAGAAATTTGTCTAGTCTATAATGCCAGGCTCATGGTGTCTGTTTTAGTTCATATAATGCCTTTTTCAACTTACAGACATAGTCAGGTTTATATGTCAATGAAAATCCTTTAGGTTGCCTCACATATACATCTTCTTCTAGATCTCCATTAAGAAATGATGACTTAACATCCATCTGATATACTTTAAAGTTCTTATGACATGCATAGGCAAGAGACATTTTGATGGCTTCCAATCTTGCCACTGGTGCAAAGGTTTCATCAAAATTCTGTCTTTCAACTTGTGCATACCCCTGATAGACCAATTTGGCTTTATTCCTAACAATTTGTCCTTGTTGATTGATTTTGTTCTTAAACACCCATTTGGAGCCAATTACATTCTTATCTGCAGGTCTAGGAACAAGCTCCCAAGTATTGTTCTTATCAATCTAATCTAGTTCCTCATTCATTGATTTTAACCAATTTACATATTTACTAGCTTCAAGTTCTTGGGTTCCACCATGGATATGAAGGCTATATGTGATTTCTCGATGTCTTTGATTATCCTTCTCTTGGTTTGTACACCTTTGTCTTTTTCACCAATTATCTGACTTGCAAGATGATTCTTTTGAGTAATTATGGAGGGAGGATTTGATGTTGTCTGATTTGAGTCTGCCTAAGTATTTGTATCTTCATCTGACTCAGAGTATTCTATTTCTGATTCTTGGACCTGTTCATCTTCAACTTCAACTATATCCTTTGTTGTTGATTCAACATTGCTTACATCTCGTACTGAGATTTCTTCATCAACTTTTATGTCAATACAATCAACCAATTTATGCAACCTCTTATTATAACATCTGTATCCTTTACTGTTTGTAGCATACCCTAATAAAATACCTTCATCATCCCTGTCATCATATTTTCCAAGATTTTCATCATTATTCTTGATATAACACTTACTCCCAAAGACTTTAAAATGATTGATTGAAGCAGGTCTTCCAAACCATAGTTCATAAGGAGTCTTGTCACTTTGTGGCTTGAGATGATATTTGTTAAGAATATGTACAACTGTATGAATTGCTTCTACCCAATATGTCTGAGAAATATTCTTTTCATTCATCATTGATCTTGTCATCTGCTGAACTAATCTATTCTGCCTCTCAACTACTCCATTTTGCTGTGGAGTCCTTGGAATAGTATACTCTCTTTTGATCCCATGTTTATCTTGGCATGTTTTACAGGAAGCGTGTGCTTGTCATTGATATAAAGAAAAACAATGACGATGGAAAATAGGAAAAGCATAAGCTCAGGAGGAGAAGCGAACAATATGCAAAGATCAAAGCTCAGAATGGAAAGTGCAGTACAAAAACGTGATCAGGATCAACATCTCCAATGGACAAACCAAGACCGTTGAGAATTCGAATACCCGAATACCCGTCAATCGTCAGATTGAATTAATGGAATGATAGGATAAGCAGGGCAAAATGATTGAGAATTCAATCACCCGAATATCCATCATCCGTCAGATCAAATTAATTGAAGGATAGAATAAACAAGGCACAAGGTTTTAGAATTCGATTACCCGAATCTCCATCAACCGTCAGATCAAATTAAGTGGAAGGATAGGATAAGCAAGGGATGAGATCTGAGATCTCGATCACCCGAATTTCCGTCAGCTGTCAGATCGAAATAAATGGAAGGATAGGATAAGAAAATACAGAGAGACATTGGATTTAATCCAAGCCAAAGATGCATCACAGATAGATCGAGCCGTTGATCTAAGATCTTGATCAAATGCACATCATTCGTTTCAGGTCTAAAGATGTGAGGAGGTTACGCTCTGGAAAAATATCACTTCAAGATTTTTCTGTTTGAGATTTGAAATTCCCAAAGCCCAGAGAGATGGAGAGCCGAAATAAATTCTCGACCACCGGATCATCCGAAGTAGATCTCAGTCGTCAGATCGTTCGAAGAAGATCTCAAGCGTCAGATCGTTCGAAGTGAATCTAGGCCGTCTGATCCAGAGCGTCAGTTTAAGTTTTGAAATTCCCAAAGCCTGGAGAGCCGAAGAGCCGAAATACATTCTCCACCACCGGATAATCTGAAGTAGATCTCAGTCATCAGATCATCCGAAGAATATCTCAAGCGTTAGATCATCCGAAGTGAATATGTGCCGTCTGATCCAGAGCGTCAGTTTGAGTTTTGAAATTCCCGAAGCCCGAAGAGCCAAAATACATTCTCGATCGCCGGATCATTCAAAGTAGATCTCAGTGGTCAGATCATCCGAAGAAGATATCAAGCGTCAGATCTTTCGAAGTGAATTTGGGCCGTCTGATCCAGAGCGCCAATTTGAGATTTGAGATTTCAGAAGTCCAGAGACCCAAAGGAAATCTCGACTGTTGATCAAGAAAGGGGCCATAGAACTATTGATCAGGTTGAAAGGTCAAATTCATGAAGTGGAGGCAAAGCCATCGATTGATAAGGACAGGTGTCTGAAGATCATCGACTCAAGAAGATTGGCGTATGAAAGAAAGCAGGGTTTGATATTTGAAACTCCCTGAGCTCGGACCACGAAGTAAATCACAACCATTGATATAGGAAGGCTATATCTGATCCGTAGACTTGAGAGGACAGATCTGAACCATCAGTTCTGGAGCACCGTCAATTTTGTGAGATCGCTAGTCCCATCGCATTGTGGGGATTGAAGGTGTGCGAACTTTAAAAAGTTGAGGGCGGGCCACAATAGAAACCACGGTTTTGGAGAAAGGACACATGGAGGCTCGAGGTAAATTGTGGGGTGAAACATAGTTTGATATCAAACCACCTTTGGCCACACCCGCAATCACATGGTCACATGATATTATCACCCAAGGTCACATCAGTGGAAGATAGGGGAAGGAGCTAGCACTACTAGGCTCCACAACAAAGGTTACGCATTGAAAAGTAAAAAAAAATCCCCTGCATGTATAATCCAACGACACTGATCAAACCGAATATGATCAAAGGGTTGCTGTTTCATATCATGATTTCTTGATCAATTACGATTCAGTTACAATTACTGAATCATTGTTCCTAAGTGGTTGAATCAATGTTCTTGAGCATTGGAATCATGATTCCTGAGTGTTTTTGAGATTCTTGACTTGAGCGTTGGAGATGCAGAGTGTAATGGATGATGAGAGAAGGAATAAAAGAAAAATGTCGTGACAGAGAGAGGTTGTTGTTTCTCTGTAAAAAGTAGTCGAACTGTAAGAAATGAAGTTTACAACATGAACTGAGGGAGAAAATGTAGAGATGAAGAACATAAGCTGGACATAGCAGAAATGGTGAAAACAATAGACTGTACGAGAACTTAAGCACAAGAAGATGCGAGCAGGAACACACTGATGCAGGCAGAGCAGAGAAGTGTAGCAGAACAATGATGAGACTGGTAAGCCATTGATAAATATTGTATCACTGTAATAAATTTCAGAAAGCAAAGATTTATATCTCAGGGTGGTAGGGTGGTTCTAGGGAGGACTGTTGTCCTCAGAGTTTCAAGTGGGTGCTTGAACATAAGGATTTGTAGCTTCCATCTGGTTGCATCCAGAAAAACCAGGGTGGTAGGGTGGTGCAAGGGAGAACCATTGTTCTCTGTTATACAGGTTGGTTCCTGTGTGACTGGAAGTTGGTGCTTCCATCCAGTTGGTGTTGGAATACTCAGGGAGTTGGTGCTTCCTTCTAGTGGGTGCTAGATAAACCAACGAGTTGGTGCTCTCTACAAGTTGCAACTTGTTAAAGAAGAGGCTGTAGCCTCATTTTGAGTTGGTGCTCAAAGATTGATTATGTACAAAACTTAAATGACTCCCTATCATTCTAAGAAGAAAAGGTTTTATCCCTTTATGGGTTTCCTCATGAATATATGTCTCTGTGTATATCATATGTGTGATTGATGTTGATTATTCCTGCTATTCAGGACTTGCATAATCTTGATGATCACTTGGAGAACATTAATAATATTTCAATAGGCATAAAATTGTTTAAGCACAGTAACAATTGATTCACCCTGCACCCCCTCTCAGGGTGGTAGGGTGGTGCTAGGGAGGACTATTTTCCTTAGAGTTTCAAGTGGGTGATTGAACACAGGGAGTTGTAGCTTCCATCTGGTTGCAACCAGAAAAACCAGGGTGGTAGGTTGGTGCAAGGGAGAACCATTGTTCTCTGTTATATAGGTTGGTGCCTATGTGACTGGAAGTTGGTGCTTCCATCCAGTTGGTGTTGGAACACTCAGGGAGTTGGTGCTTCCTTCTAGTGGGTGATAGAGAAACCAGAGGGTTGGTGCTCTCTACAAGTTGCATCTTGTTAAAGAAGAGGTTGTAGCCTCACTTTGAGTTGGTTCTCAAAGATTGATGATGTACAGAACTTAAAAGACTTCCTATCATTCTAAGAAGAAAAGGTTTTCTCCCTTTATGGGTTTCCTCATGAATATCTGTCTCTGTGTATATCATATGTGTGATTGATGTTGATTATTCCCGCTGTTCATGACTTGCATAATCTTGGAGATAACTTGGATAACATTAATAATATTTAAATAGGAATAAAATTGTTTAAGCACAGTAACAATAGTTCTTATGCCTTTTGCAATCAATTGTCCTGAATTCAGAGATTGTATTTTACAATCTTTAGAAGTGAAAACAACTTTACATCCTTTGTCACAAACTTGACTGACACTAAGAAGATTATGTTTCAGACCATCTACAAACAACACATCTTGAGCTTTCCCTTTGCCATTACTTAGACTTACCATTCCTTTACCTTTGATTTTTCTTGGTGCATCATTTCCAAAGGTTACATTTCCTAATTTGCTTTCACTTAGAGACATAAAATTACTTTTGTCTCCACTCATGTGTTTGAAACATCCACTGTCAATATACCAGGGGTTCTTTTGTCTTTGAGATGAAAGTACTAGACCACATTTGTCACTATCTTTCTTTTTCCATGTGCTGGCATTTCTAGCTAAGGGTTTTAGCCTTGGATCTGCTTTGTGATTCTTCAGATGGCAGTTTGCAGCTTTGTGGCTGAAGTGACAGTTATAGAATTCGAGCTCATTGTTCAATAGGTCAAAGTGATTGGTCCAACTTTGTCTACTCATTGGCTATTTAGTTCTATGTTGCAAATATTGTTTATTTCTTGATCTCCTCAGTTGCATGTCTCTAAACTTAATTTGACAATTTGCAATCTTATGACCAAAATTATAGCAGTAAAAACAATAACCATGGAAGAAATTTTGGCACCTGAAGGATGACCTTCTTCTTGGAATTTGTTGCTCCATATTCTGATATATTTGTTTTTTATCAGGGATCATCTTGTCTTTATTATCTTTTGGTGGCAGAGTACTCACATGGTCTGATTGTCTGCTGACTTGGAACTTGATCATCTTTATTGGATCTTTTCTTTCTGTCTATTTGCTGCTTGAACCATTTACATAGCCTAGACCAGTCTTCAACAAAGGAGATATCTATTTGCTCAGAATTTCATTTAGTTCTATCGAGGCTTTAATGCTTGGAAGGTTTTGGAGATACAATGCTTTAAACTTCTCCATCTCTTTTCTGTTTTTTACTACCTCTTCTTCCAAGGCTTCACATCTTGCCTTATTCTCTGATAACTGCTGTTTCAGAATGTCCTCTATTTTCTTTGCCTCTTCTAATTCCACTTTTAGCAGGGCAAAGTCTTCATCAGGTTTTTTACTGTCTTTATTGAACTGTATCAACAATTGTTTTTTCTTTTTCTTCTTAAATTTGAGTCTAGCAATTTCTTCTAAGGCACTGATCAATTCTCCTTCCAAGTCAACCACAAAGTTTTCATCATTAACATCACTTCTTGTGATTTTATTATCATAATACTCTTTGGCCATAAACATAAAGTCATTGACCTTATCTTCACAAGAAGAATCACTATTTGTGTCATGAAGAGTCATCATTGTTTACACATAAACTTTTCTTTTTACCAAATCTCTTGGATTTTTACTTCTCTTCACCTTTAGAGTTCCAGTTCTTCTTCTTGTGTGGACACTTAGATGCAAAGTGACCTATATTTCCACAGTTAAAACATTTGAAGGACAAATTGCCTTGGTACTTTCCTGATCCTTTCTTTAGTCTTCTCACAAATTTTGCTTCAATTTCATCAGGCTCAGAATCCTCATTTGTATCTGCTTTAAATGATGCTTCTCTAGAGGTGGGTTTATCTTTACTAATCCTCATTTCATAACCAGTTAGATTTCCTAAAAGTTGATCAATAGAAAAAATATTAAGATCATTCAGTTCTTCTATTGCATAAACTTTTGGATTAAATCTATTAGGTAGAGATCTTAAAATCTTCTGAACTAAAAATGTGTCTTCAATCTTCTCACCAAGACCCTTCATGGCATTCACAAGCTCCTCAAACCTTAAGAAATATTTATTAACTGTTTCATCCTCATTCATCTTTATTTGTTCAAATTTCGATCTATATGTGTGAAGTTTGGCATCTTTTACTTTCTCATTTCCTTCATAACCTCTAATGAGTTTATCCCACATCTCTTTGGCAGAATCAAGTTGCATTACTTTTACAAATTCAGCTTCAGAAATCCCTCTCAAGATAACATTTATTGCCTTTGCATTGAAGCTAAATTCTAACTTATCATCTTTGGAAGCTAGCACAACAGGTTTTGTATATCCAGTCTCTACAACATCCCAAACACCAGTACCTGAGGCCATAATGTATGTTCTCATTCTAACCTTCCAGAAAGAAAAAAATCTTCCATCAAACAGAGGAGGCTTATTGAATGAAGTTCCTTCATGACTTGTCATGTTTAAGCTTACTGATATACCTTTAGCTAAAAGGAACCCGCTCTGATACCAATTTTTGGAAATACTAAGACAACTAAGGAGGGGGGGGGTGAATCAATTGTTAATGTGCTTAAAGAATTTTATGCCTATTGAAATATTATTAATGTTCTCCAAGTGATCATCAAGATTATGCAAGTCATGAACGAAAAAAATAATAGATATCAATCACATAAATGATATACACAGAGACATATATTCATGAGGAAACCCATAAAGGGAGAAAACCTCTTCTTCTTAGAACGATAAGCAATCTTTTAAGTTCTGTACATCATCAATATTTGAGCACCAAGTCAAAATGAGGCTACAACCTCTTCTTTAACAAGCGGCAACTTGTAGAGAGCACCAACCCTCTGGTTTCTCTAGCACCCACTAGAAGGAAGCACCAACTCTTTGAGTGTTCCAACACCAACTGGATGGAAGCACCAACTTCCAGAGTGTTCCAACACCAACTGGATGGAAGCACCAACTTCCAGTAACACATGCACCAACCTGTATAACAGAGAACAATGGTTCTCCCTTGCAACACCCTACCACCCTGGTTTTTCTGGCTGCAACCAGATGAAATCTACAACTCCCTGTGTTCAAGCACCCACTTGAAACTTTGAGGACAACAGTCCTCCCTAGCACCACCCTACCACCTTGAGATATGCTTGCTGAAATTTATTACAGTGATACAGTACTTATCAATGGCTTACCAGTCTCATCACTGTTCTGCTATGCCCGCATCCGTGTCTTCCTGCTCGCATCTTCTTGCACTTAAGTTCTCATACAATCTATTGTTTTCACCATTTCTGCTCTGTCCAACTTATGTTCTTCATCTCTACATTTTCTCCCTCAGTTCATGTTGTAATCTTCATTGCTTACAATACAACTACTTTTTACAGAGAAACAACAACCTCTCTCTGTCACAACATTTTTCTTTTATTCCTGCTCTCATCATTCGTTACACTCCGCATCTCCAACGCTCAAATCAGGAATCTAAAAAATGCTCAGGAATCATGATTCCAACGCTAAGGAACAATGACTCAACCACCCAGGAACAATGATTCGGTTTGTGTAACTGAATTATAACTAATCAAGAAATCACGAGATGAAACAACAACCCTTCGATCATATTCGATTTGATCAGCACCGTTGGATTATACACGCAGATGCTTTTTGACTTTTCAATGCGTAACCTCCAATGTGGAGCCTAGCAATGCTAGCTCCTTCCTCAATCTTCCACTGATGTGACCTTGGGAAATTCTCTCATTTGACCACAAGATTGCGGGCACGACCAAAGCTGGTTTGGGGTTAAACTACTTTTCGCCCCACAATTTACCTCGAGCCTCCACGTGTCCTTTCTCCAAAACTGTGGTTTCAATTGCGGCCCGCCTTCAAATTTTTAAAGTTCATGCACCTTCAATCCCCGCAATGCAATGAGACCCTCGATCTCACGATATTGACGGTGCTCCTGAATATGATGGTTCAAATATGTCCTTTCAAGTTCTGCAGATTAGATCTAAACTTCCTAAATCAATCACTGTGATTTACTTTGTGATCCGGGCTTCGGGAGTTTCAAATCTCAAACCCTACTTTTCTCCGTACGCTAATCTTCCGGATTCAATGATCTACAAACACCTATCCTTCTCAATCAATGGCTCTGCCTCTTAAATCTCTTACCATATGACCAATGGCAATTTTCATACGTTTAGGCCAAACAAGCACTTGAGCACTTATCAAAATCAACGGTCACGGTTTAATATCCTGATGAGATGGATGACAGTCAGGACTTCACCCTTTGGGACTTTTCCTATTCTACTTACGCTATCCTTCCCTTGTATTTTTATCATCAGTTGAGAATGCACCCAAAGTGATCTTCAGATCGGACGACTCGTGTCCATTTCGAAATTTCGACATTTGGGACTTTAGGACTCTGTCCTATGCGACTTCGGCCCTTCGACCGTTTGACACTTCATCGCTTCACGACTTTGATCATTCAACACTTTGAATCTTCGTGACTTTGTCTATTAGGCACTTCAACACTTCGACCCTTCTCAACTTCTGTCCTCTGCGACTTCGGCCCTTCGACCCTTCGACACTTCGGCCCTTCGACACTTTGACCCTTCACAACTTTGGCCTTTGGGACTTCAGAACTTTGCCATTTGTCGGTGGTGAAACTCCTGAAGTGACGTAACTTGCTTACGTCACTTGATGATGTGGAACGAGATGAGTGTCTGCCATGTGTCACTCAGATTCGTGATTTTCACGTACCTGAAATTTTTATTTCAACTTGACACTTGTCATTATTTGATTACGCTACATCTCTTTTGGGTCCAACGGTCTAGATTTACTTTGGATGATCTGACACTTGAGATCTTCTTTGGATGATCTGACGACTGAGATTTACTTCAGATGATCCGACGATTGAGAATTTGTTTCATATCCGGGTCTTCGAGCTTCAGGAATTTCAAAACTCAAACTGACACTCTGGATCAGATGACCCAAATTCACTTCGGATGATTTGACGCTTGATATCTTCTTCGGACGATCTGATGACTGAGATCAAGAATTTCAAAACTCAAACTGACAGTCTGGATCAGACGACCCAGATTCACTTCGGATAATCTGACGCTTGAGATCTTCTTCAGATGATCTGACGATTGAGATCTACTTCGGATGATTCGGTGGTCGAGAATTTATTTCGGCTCTCTAGCTCTTCGGGCTTCGAGAATTTCAAATCTCAAATTGAAAAATCTTGAAGTGAGATTTTTCCGGAGCATAACCTCCTCACATCTTTAGATCCGAAAGAAATGATGTTTGTTTGATCAATATCTTGGATCAATGACTCGATCTTTCTGTGATGCAACTTTGCCTTGGATTAAATCCAACGACTCTCCATCTTTGCTTATCCTGTCCTTCCACTTAATTTGATCCGATGACTGATGAAGATTCAGATAATCAAATTCTCAAACCTTGTGCCCCGTTTATCCTAACCTTCACTTGATTTGATCCGATGGTCGTGAAGACTCTCGAAGTAGATCCACGATCAAGGATTTTGATCGTGATCATGTTTCTGTATTGCGCTTTCCCTTCTGAGCTTTGATCTATGCATACTGTTTGCTTCTCCTCCCGAGCTTATGATTTTATTGATTTCCATCGTCACTGCTGTTCTTACCATCAATGACAAGCACACGCTTTCTGTAAAACATTCCAACACAACTTCCATGTTCCATTCTTTATGAGAGTATCATATTCCTTCTGCATGGATTCTTTCCATTCATCATGAGAAACGAATTCTTTAAAGGAATTTGATTCAAGGTTAATATATGAATTCAACTCACAATCATATGAAACATTCATGTCATGTACATCACCCGAGTTTGAATTATCTACATTACCTCCATCTTGTCTTGAGGACATTCTAGTTCCTGTCTTTCCGACCTCATCAGGATGAACACTTTCAAGTGTTTTTGTGAGCCATTTTGGAGGACCTTTTTGAGATGGTCTAGGTTGCTCAACTGATTTAGATGGTGTTGAATTTTCATGAAGCCTCAACTTTTCAATCCTCTCGATCACATCATCCAAATGAACTTCAGGTTATGATGAAGTGGCATGAACTTCTTCATGTGGGGAAGATGGTGCTTCAAAAGGAGATTCCAGAGATGGACCCAAGATAGGGATTTCCCCTTCAAGATGTGGAATATCATCATCAAATTCATGATATGTCTTTACATGAGTGAATCTGTCCAAATGATCAAGCTACCTCTTAACAATGTAGTCTTTCTTAAAGGATTCAAGAAATATTACATCTCTAGAAAGGATGGATTTTTTTTTGTCTCATCGCAAATACGATATCCCTTGGTGGTATTTGAGTACCCCAATAAGATGCGGTTTTGAATCCTTGCATCAAGCTTGCTTCTTTGCTCCTTAGGAATTAAGGCATAGCATGTGGAACTAAAGACCCTGAGATGCCTCACCGAAGGAATGTGGCCATACCACATTTCATATGGAGTCTTTCTTTTAAAAGCATGAGATGGACACCTATTTTTGACATAAATTGCACATAGAACTACATCAACCCAAAACATCAATTTAACATTCTTGAAAAACATCATGGAACAAACAATATTTAGGAGTGTCATGTTCATTCATTCAACCACACCATTCTGTTGGGGATTGTATGGAACCGTGGTTTGATGTTTAATCCCTAGTTGGAGAAGGTAGCTTTAATTTTTTTTAGATGTATATCCTCTTCCATTATCAGTTCGAAGAGAGCCAATACGAGACTGAGCTTCATTTTGAATCCATACATGAACATTTTTAAAGGTTTCAAAAGCTTGTGATTTATCTTTCAACAAGTACACCCAACACATTCTGGTGTAATCATCAATAAAAGTCATGATATATTTGTTTCCATTTGCAGAAGGAACATGCATAGGGATACAAAAATCAAAATGAATCAATTCAATTTTTCTACATGCTCTAGAAGTAGACTTATGAAATGGTTGTTTCTTGTGTTTTCTAAGGATACAAGCATCAAGTATCACATTGTTTCAATTTACTAGGAATAGTAGGTAAACCATAAACACCATTCTTTATCAACAAATGAAGATTGTAATAATTGATATGGCTAAATATAACATGCCACAAAAGACTAGATGACATTATACCTGCATCGTGATGAGAGAGCTATGCAACATTTTGTGTATGGGAAGATGTCATTTTTAGCTTCAACAATCTTCCATTTTCCATTTCGGTCATGACAACCATGTTGTCAGAATATTTATTTCAACTTTTCCATCAAACATATGAGCAAAGTGGCCTTGCTGTCTGATGTACACAAGGGAAAACAAGTTCCTTTGCATCTCAGGAAGATAGAGCACATTGTGTAGAAGAAAATTCAGAAGTCTAAGAAGATTAATCCTGATGGTGCCCATTCCCGAAGGTTTGAGACTTGATCTAATTTCAAAGTACACTATGCCATCTACATTGTCATCGAATTCTTCGAAGAAATATTTTCAAAATGTCATGTGTGAGGTTACACCTATTTCAAGAAGCCATGCATTTCCCCCAAAAGAAAATGAAGTGTTAAAAAATGATTTAGTTGCTCCTATATTGCAATGGGAAATAACGTAATGAGCATGTGCTTTACCTATTGTTGGTTTTGAAGTTTTACCTCTATCTTCTTTTTTATTCTACTTGTCATTGATCTTCGTTGTGCATGTATTTGCTTCATGTCCATTCTTTCTACAATGGACACAATGGAGGTCAAATATCTCATGGGGATTATGCAAACCCCCCCACCTATGAGCTTCTTCTTTCTACATCCTTTCTTTCTTCTCCTTTAGAAATTTGGGACATGTTATTTGACTCATACTACAACTTTTGAGATACAACATGGATATCCATAATTTACATGGTGGTATGGTTCCCTCGGGTGCCCCTCATGCTAATATATAATCAAGAAAGGACTTAATATATTGAAACAACATGGATCTGTAGACACATGGTAGTGAAACACCAACCAACAACTTGAAGGGTGACTCATAATAAGATGTATGCGACACGTGATCGAAAGTCTTCTCCTGCTTAGGTCGTACAACTTCAGATCATCGTTGGGAGATATGGAATATGCAAATACAATTCTTATAGTCGATGCTACAATGCTCGATCATGAACTTCCCTCCAATATGCTCCCTCCAAACATGCGAATGAAATGGATACCAATATGTTCTAGTGTAACTCGTGCAACCCATGAATTAGTTGGTGTAGGGATACCAATGTTTGAATGTATGCGGCCCGTGAAAATAGAGTACATAGGAGAAATCAATGTTCTGGTCCCCTAGGGTTCTTATGTGTTAGGTTATGAGATGAGAGTAGGCATGCATGAGAGAAGCCATGTTGATGAGGAGAGGGTTCGACGTATAGACCAAGCGTAGAGTTTTCTTTGCATGGGTCGACTCATTCCTTACTCACACATTTAGGGTTATGGTCACGTAGGGTTTATCAAGGGAAAATGAACTGTGGGAATGACGTTGAGGGGTGAGTTATTTCTCAGTCTTTGTCTCAAATTTTTACCTTGACAGGGGAGTGTGAGGTGCAACGACGAGCGACTGGTGTGTGAGGGATTTGTAGCTAGAGTGTGAGGTGTAGCGATGAGCGACTAGTTGTATGAATGATTTGATCCCTCTATGCAACAATGACCATAATGGAAACCCTAACTATTGGGCATCATGACTACAAGATGATGACGAGATTAGGGTTTACAAGGGAGCCACATGAATAACTTCATGACTGAAAGAGGCAAATTGACTGAGGGAGAATAAATGAGACTAGAATGTAGAATGAATAGTTGAGAGACAGAGAATCGATCAAAGAGATAACACAGGGTAGACGTGCAAACTGAAGTTTCTTCTACAAAAATGAAACAACTAGGGAAGATAATCATGGAGTTATACCAAGGTTCTGATACCAATGTCAAGCTAGGTATGGTAGAAAATTAATTCCACACTTGATGTATATTGTAGTAACATGATAGGTACATAAATACAATCTGAGTGATTGTTGGTCTTTCCTAACGGGTGACTCTTCCCATCACCTACGACTCTTCATATTTACAATACTGTTACAAGTAACACAATCACAAGGATTACGTGTCCAACAGATTATGTGAGCAACAAAACCATAAGTTCTTATGGGTTTGTTGATAGAAACTACAATTCATTTGATCCCCTACTTGATTACAATATTGAATTTTATAAGTGCAATAACTATGGGCACATATCACGTGACTGTAGAAGCAACATAATAAAATCTCCTAAACAAAACATGGAAGAATATGTTCTTACCAAGAATAGAGAATAATACACAAAGGTGTGGAAAAGAAAGCAAGAAGAACCAAAAAAGGAAGAATGGTCAATACAAAGGAAGCCAATGATACATTGATAGTGGATGTTCAAAACACATGACAAGGGATTAGAACAAATTTCTCACCCTAAAGGAAGAAAAATGAGGCAACATTACCTTTGGGGATAATTCTTTTGCAAGGATAGTTGGAAAATGTACCATTAGTCTTGATAATGGAAAGACTAAAACATCAAATGTATTGTATGTTGAAGGGTTAAAACAGAATCTTCTAAGTTTCAATCAAATGTGTGATCAAGGTTACAACCTCACATTTCATTCTAAAGGATGTGATATAAGGAAAGCAAGTTCAGGAAGATTAGTAGCAAATGCAAATATAACCTGAGTAATGTATACATTCTCGATGAATTCAAAGGAGAAAAATGTTGTATGGGACAATCAAATCAAAGATGGTTATGGCATAGAAGGATGGTTCATAAAAACTTTGAAAATATAGTAAAACTCAACAAGACACAAGCAGTAAGAGATATGCAAGGATATCAAAACCTACATACACTATTTGCAAGCCATGGTGGCACGAGAAGCAGATGAGAGTTAGTTTCAAAACAAAGGAGTACTCAAAATCAAAGCCATTGAAACCTTTACACACAGACCTCTGCGGGCCAGCAAGAACAGACACTTTAAAAAGTGAGATTTATTTTATGTTTCTTATTGATGATTACATAAGAATGACATGGGTTACATTTATTAAAAAAAAATCAGAATCATTTGAGAAGTTTAAAGATTTCAAAGCCCTAGTTGAAAATGAGACTGATTTAAAAATTAAGTGCTTAAGATCAGGTAGAGGAGGCGAGTTTACCTCTTATGAATTAGAGGAATTATGTGAGAAATATGGAATTAAGAGACATTTTTTAGTAGCAAGGACTCCAAAAAAAAATGGAGTTGCAGAAAGGAAGAACATAACTGTACAAGAAATTCTTAGAACAATGTTGAATGAAGCCAAACTACCATACACCTTTTGGAGAGAAGAAATCAACACAACAATCTACATTTTGAATAGAGCAAAAATTAGAGTGAACAACAACAAGACATCATATGAATTATGGAAAGGTAGACCAACTCGAGTCAGATACTTCAAAATATTTGGGAGCAAGTGCTATATAAAGAGAAATGAAGATAATTTAGGCAAGTTTGATTCTAGAACAGATGAAGTTATCTTTCTTGGCTACACATCTAGAAGAAAGGCCTACAAATGATACAACAAAAGACTGTGCAAGGTTGTAGATTGCATTGATATAAGAGTGGATGAAGCAATACCTCAAAAGGAAAAGTCACAAACAAATGAAGATCTGGAGGATACAATCTAAAAAAAATGAGAAAAGGAAGAAGAAGAGGAAGAAGAAAAGAAAGAACAAGAAGAAATAGAATGCGAAGATCCAAAGACACCATCTAGATTTGTTCAAAAGCATCATCTAGAAAATCAAATTCTTAGTGATATAGATGCTGGAGTTCAGACTAGAAGAAGATTGAACTTTTCTTTGCTATCTCAAATAGAGCCCAATAACTTGGCACATGCCAGTGAAGATAAACATTGGGTTAATGCTATGAAAGAATAAATAAATTAGATTGAGAAGAATGAGACGTGGAACTTGTGCCCATACCAAAAGGCAAGAATGTGATTGGCACCAAATGGGTCTTTAGAAACAAATTGGATGAAGATGGACAAGAAGTGATAAATAAAACAATATTGGTTTGTAAAGGGTATGCTCAAGTTGAGGGTATTGACTTTGAAGAAACCTTTGCTCCAGTTGCAAAATTAGAAGCAATCAAAATGCTTTTGGCATTTGTATGTTTCAAGAACTTCAAAGTCTATCAAATGGATGTCAAGTCATCCTTTCTAAATGGAAATATAGAAGAAAAAGTATATATTGAATAGCTAGAAGGATTTCAATTTTCAGAAAACAAAGATCATGTATGCAGACTGAAGAACTCACTCTATGGACTAAATCAAGCTCCCAGAGTTTGGTATTCAAGACTTGGAAAATACCTACAAAAACAAGGTTTCAAAAGAGGAGCTGTAGACAACAAGCTTTAAGTTAAAACATACAATGAAAATCTGTTAATCATTGTATGTGGATGATATCATATTTGGAAGTAATGATGATAGAATGAGCCAAAAGTTTGCAGAAAAAATGAAAAAATAATTTGAGATGTCCATTCTTGGAGAATTGACATTTTTTTTAGGGTTACGAATTTCTCAATCCAACAAAGGTATGTTCATTTCTCAGACCAAATATATCAAGGAAAAGTTGAAGAAATTAGGAATGGAAGACTGTGCACCTGTCAATACAACCATGATCATAGGATGTAAGTTTAGAAAATATGATGACGCTACATAAGAAAATCAAACATTGTACAATTCAATGATTGGCGACTTACTATATGTGTCAGCATCAAGGCCAGACATCATGCAAGCAATAAGATTTTTTGCAAGATTTCAATTTACACCAAAGGAGACACATGTGCAAGCAATAAAAAGAATATTAGGTATCTGAAGGGCACATTGGACTTTGGTTTGTGGTATTCAAGAAGTAAGAACTTCACTCTAACAACATATACAGATGGAGATATTGATGACAAGAAAAGTACCAGTGGAGGAGAATTATTTCTAGGCAACTGTCTAGTATCATGATTGAACAAGAAGAAAAATTCAATATCTCTATCCACAATAGAAGCCAAATATATTGCAGTAGTAGAATATTGCACACAAGTTCTATGGATGAAGCAAACATTGAAGGATATCGAGGTAGAATATGATCAGTCAATCTCAATCAACTGCTACAACACAAGTGCAATCAATATTTCAAAGAATCCTATTATGCACTCAAAGATGAAGCATATTCCCATCAAGTACCACTTTCTAAGAGAACAGGTAGCTGAGCAAAGTGTCAAGTTGGGATACAATGCCACCAAAGAACATGTTGCTGATATTTTTACCAAACCCCTTCCTAGAGACACATTTGAATATCTCAGATAGAAGATGGGAGTGATATCCCTCTCATCTCGTCAGTAAAGGGAAGCACAAGATTAGGGGGAGAAGCCCTTTTCCATTGATGTCAAAGGGGGAGAAGTTGCAAACAGAGGAAGATTTGCAGACACAAGGAGAATTGCAAACATGGGGAGTATTACAAAATTAACTAAGGGTTTCCATCAATGACAAAGGAGGAGATTGTTGGAAATATTGTTGTCATTGATGTCAAAGATAGGGGGAGACTACTTATGTCTAAGATAAATATTGCAAGATGGAGATTATTGGAAATATTGTTTTTGGATTTTTGATGCTCAATTTGGATACCCTATCGTTGAAAGAATTTTTACCTTAAATACCTAGCTCAAATGGGAGCATATGATATATGGTTGAAAATATTATTCCGATACCTTTCTAATGATGTATGGAACTCCTTCTAACTCCATAGGAATGCAGAGATATGAAAGATTCTATCAGGTCAACCAAACCATAAAGTGTAGGTCGACCCAATCAGTTTTACAAGTCGGCCCCATAAGTGAACACATAAACACTATAAATATAGGATAGATGTGCACATTTGAAGAGCATCCACTCAAGAAGAGAAAACATAAGTGCATTGAAGAGATCTGAGGTATGCAAGAGGAGTTGGGGAGTATTCTTGGGGTCTAAAGGTGTGCAAAATGAGTTTTCTTTGATTTTTAAGGGTGTGCTATGGAGGACTAAGGTTTATGATGCTGCAAAGTGCGTTGTTTTGAGGTCGTGATGTTGCAGTCTGGAACTATATTCTAGAAATGATGTTATGAGGTTTGCTAGGGAATGAAGGATAAATATGACTAGGGTTTGAAGCTATGTTTGGGGTATGAAGCAAGGAGAGGCACTGGGGCATGAAAGTTAAGGGTATGATGATGTTATGAAATTCATGAGGTATGAAGCATGCAGGTGAAGTTAAAAGTGCTAGAAAAACATGATCGCGGAGAAATAAAGTAAAGCAAATGTGGAAATAAAACAAAGAAGATACACAATACAATGGAGACACAAATATACGTGCTTCACCTAGTGTGGGCTATGTACACCAAAGAAATTGTCAAGTCCTTCCTTTTTATTATCCAACAAAATGAAGGGATACAACCTACAACACACCCGTTGTAACTTCCTTTTCTTTCTCTCACAATATCCTCTCTCATAATACAATATCCACCATCACACATAGCTGCAATACAATTCCCTCATAAAAGAGGGTTGCTTTCTAGGGAAAAAAACCCTAACATAACTTCTACCATCAGATCTACAACCTTATAATGAACGGTCTAGATTGAATATGGAATTACAATATTTGAATTGCAAAAAACCAAAAATTTCGGGGGGCCATGAATTGTGTATCCTACAGTTTCTTTGACCTACATACGAATTAGGAAGATAATCAGGCTCCACAACCAACAAAAAGTACTTTGTATATGTAGATATTAGATTGGTGCCTATACATGTCTTATTGAGTTGGTGCTCAACTGAGGAGATTGATGTCTCTAGTAGGTTTGTGCCTACACAATATCTTGCTGAGTTGGTGCTCAATTGAAGAGATTGATGTCACCAGTAGGTTGGTGCCTACAAGATTTGTAATAGTAGGTTGATGCTTACAAACATTTATAAAGATAATTTTTTGTGGTTTTCTCCCACAAGAGTTTCCAAATTAAACTTTGTGTACTATGATTTGAGTTTACATGCATTTACTATTTTAAAGTTAATGAATGATTGATGAATGCTCATTTAAAGTAAAAAGTATCTTATACTGATTCACCCCGCCCCTCTTGGTATAAGCATAATTTCAAAACTACTAAACACCCCAAACAGATATTGTATGAAAAAGTTTCACCCCAGAGTAGTTGATGCATCAACTAACCACCTCTGGGCCTGTAACCCTTTTGGTCATAGGGTTAGGGTTTTGGACCTTTAGGATTCTTGCTTTATGTTAATGAGCATAAATTTTGGACCTGTATTATCTTTTTGTGAATGAGCATAACTGACATCTCTTTATCTTCATAGATAAGCTACCACCATTTTATCAAGTTGTGTTCTATAGTATTCTACTATTTTATTCATTAATAGAAGTTGGGTTTCATTGTATTTATGTACTCTCTGCCATATTTTTGTGTGTGTTTCATTTCGTTCTCAATATAATCAGGATCAGTGGTATTAGAGCAATATGATTGTTATTTCTTAGTGCATGTCCTTGATGAGGTGAGGGTATAGAGAGTTAGGTGTCGATCTAGTTTCACTTGAGGACGATCTTTCTTGCCATCCCACGCAACCTCCCACAATGAAAGAAAAGAGAGATGACAGAGTAAGATATCCTTTCAAAATGTTGCTTGAGGAAGTAGTCACATGAAAACATAACGAGATGATGGACAACTTCACCCAAATCCTTTGACGTCTGCTGACAACAAGCGAGGTACATTCAACAAACAATGATTTTAGAGGTGCAACACCCTTCAAGATACAAGTTAAATTTTATATCCCTTTATTTGAAGGATAGAGAGATGCATATGCTTTGGAGAAATGGTTGAATCTTTTAGAGGGGTATTACTCTGTTCAAAGTTTTTTCGACATCGAAAATATAACCTTTGCTCTCCTTAAATCCCTTCTCTATGTCAAATATTGGTGGGAATATTACTAGGGGAGACATAACGAAGACAAGTTTATCACATTCAGAATAAGACCCACTTGGGTGACCTTTATCAAGGAGGAATTCTACCCTGTTGGAAACTATGATGACCAATACACAAGATGGACAACTCTGCATCAGGAAAGAGACAAAACAATACCCGAGTATACCAACATATTCCATACCTTGCACTTAAAGCTCAGTATCAGAGACTTTGAGTGGCACCTGGTTTTGAGGTACCGCAATGGCCTACATAGGTACATCCTAACAAATATGGATTTCTTGGACATCTCACTAGGATCCGCTTATTGATACGTCGTCAAAATTGAGCATAATTTGAGCAGTGGAATAAGAAAGAGTTTGGGTCTGCATATATGCAACAATAGAATCATGGTAAATGCAACCCTAAATTAGAGAACAAGGGACAAAGCAATGAAGGCCAACCTCAAGACAACTAGTCCAAGCCGAAAGAAAATAAGTGTAACATGAAGTCGAAAAAGGATACTGGAAAGTGTATGAGTTCCACAAAATACCTTAGCACAACACTATTGAATGTTGCTCAAAATAATCATTGTTGTTCGAGCTTAAAGAAAAAGAATCAGACGTTGACTCAGACTCTGATTTGGAACAATATAAGGGAAAGAGAATCATTAATGCAGAATCTAGTGCTACTATCATAACTGCAAATATCCAACTAGATGAGTTAGAGGATCTCGAGGAAGGGGAGAGCCTCTTCCATTCGCAAATGTGGGTGAAGGGGACCCCACTACATTTCGTTGTTGACAACGAGAGTCAGAAGAACCTGATCTTAGACAAGGTCATCAAGATATTGAAGCTACCAAAGATGCCACACCCCCAACCATACACCATCGGTTGGTTGAGCCAAGAACGAGACCTTCACGTTAGCAAATCTTTCAAAGATGAGGTACTTTGTGATGTTTTGCCACTTGAAATTTGTGATGTTATTTTAGGATAACCTTATATGTGGAAACATGACGCTGTTTATGAGTCCTGAACCTGTAGTGTCATTATTACTTTGGGAGGTCAACCCTATAGGGTACCAGAGGTATTTTCGACTACTACAATTTCATTGATCTTGAAAAAATAGTGCCGAAATCCAATCTCTCAGACTATGAAGTTTTTCCTTTTCATGGTTCAATACAAAGGTTAACGAAAGGTCACTGTGATCACCACAACTTCAACACAATATCTCTCTACACAACATAAGTAGGTGGATAAGATTGTAGACGAGTAAAAAGGCCTCTTTGATTTACTTGTAGGGCTGCCTCTTCATTGTTAGGAAAAACATCCCATTGATTTGATACTTGGTGCCCTCTTACCTAATGGTCCAATATACAGATACTCCCTTGTGGAGAATGAGGAAATAAAGTGTCAAATTCACGAGCTCATCCAAAAGGGCCACATGCAACCAAGCTCGTCACCTTGTGGAAGCCCAATTGTATTGGTGCAGAACAAAGATGGGACATGACAACTCTGTATTGATTATAGATCCCTGAACAAAATCACTCTCAAGAACCGATACCCGATCCCATGAATTGACAATCTTCTTGATCAACTTAAGGGTGCCAATTTCTTCACTAAGATTGATCCGAAGTTAGGCTATCACCAAGTTCCTATAGAACCAACTGGTGTATGAAAGACAAACTTCAAATCTAAAGAGGTCCTCTTTGAGTGGTTCGTCATGCATTTTGTCCTGACTAAGGCTCCAATGAAATTCATGAGGATGATGGATGATATCTTGTGATTGTTCACAAACTCTTTTGTGGTCATCTATTTGGATGACATTCTCATATTCAACTAGACTTAAGCAGAGCACTTGCATCACATTCAACAAGTCCTCAACACCACGTGAGAACACAAGTCATACGCCAATCAAGAGAAATGCTCATTCGATATGCAAATAATCCAATACTTAGGATATATCATGGATGAACATGGGGTGCATGTGGACCCAACCAATATCCAAGTCATTTGCAATTGGCCAACCCCAATGACTCTGATAGAGATTTGCAGCTTCTTGGGCCTCACCAACTTCTACCCAGGTTCATTTTGGGGTTCTCTCATATCATTTGGCCCTTAATTCAAGTGATCAAGGGGGGAGATAAACCAAAGTTTTCCTGTTCTGAATAACAACAAAAATCATTTCGAGATCTGAAACATCGTTTCTGTTCCACACCAATCCTCACAATGCTAGACCCACAACAACCATTTGAGATTGAGATAGTTCCCGTAACTATGCTATTGGTGTCCTCACTCAACAAGGACATTCAATATCCTATCATAGTGAAACACTATCTGATGTTGTTCGCAAATATCCCACCTATGAATAGGATATGTACTCCATTGCGCATGCATGTCGATAGTGGAAGCACTATATTTTGGGAAAGGAAACGATCATCCACACTGATCACAAGCCTTTGCAATTCATGCAAACATAAGTAAATCTACATAATGATCACCATCATAAATGGTTCACATACTTGCAACAATTCCACTAGAACATTCAGTACAAGAAGGGTAGGACCAACCATGTTGCAGATTACATCAGTTGGCCCCTGGTTGTGGCACTCACCATAGTTCTTAACTCCTATGGGCACGAGACCTCTGGGTAGCCACAATTATACAAAAATGACTTCGAATTTACTGCTACCTCTAGGATGCGTTCTTGTGCTATCTAGGCCATATTTGTGTTCCTTCAAGCGAGCATGCAAATATAATTTGGGAGGCACATTACAGTCAGGTGGAAAGGAACTTCGGTGTGATGAAGACAATAGCAATGATTTAGAATAATTTCTACTGGATAAATCTTCGACATGACATCGAATAGTATATTAGGTTGTGCATTGTCTGTGCCATCACTAAGTCACCCATAAAGAAGCAGGGGATGTACACTCCTTTAACTACCCCAGAAAAGTCTTGGAGTCTGTCTCCATGGATTACACGTCAGGTTTTCCTTCCACCAAACATGGTCACGATTGTGTTTTTGTGTTTGTCGATCGATTCTCTAAGATGGCCATTTTGACACAATATAAAAAGAGTATCACAGTTGAGGCCATTTCTAGGCTCTTCTTTGAGTAGATTTGGGTTCATTTCAAGCTACCACAAACCATTACTTCAAATAGGGACAATATGTTCCTTTGTATTTTTTTCTCCAGCCTATGGTTTTTGATGGACACCAAGGTGAAAAAATCGACTGCCTTTCATCCCCAAATAGATGGACAAACGAAAGTGGTCAACATAATGAGTGTTCATATCCTACACATGTATAACTCCAACCATCCACATACATGGGATGAGTTCCTTCCATATGTTCAATGTAGTTACAACAAATCCATCCATAGATCCATTGGCCAGATCCCTTTTTAGGTGTGATTGGGGTTCCATCCATTGCCCCCCATTGATGTAGCTCTTGTAAGTTTTAAACTTGTGAAGTAAAGAAATGCATATAGATTCTTAAGCAAAATAGAATTTAATCAATGGCTCATACACAGAGTACACAGAGATTTTATACCAGAAACCCTCAACCAAGAAAACCTTTCTTATATTCATTATATCAAATTTCACCATTCACTATACAATATATATACAATGTTTTTAGGTATTTCGTAGATACCAAAACCCTAATCCCTTAATACAGGATTAATTTACAAAACCGCTAAAAATAGCAAAATCCGCTAAAAATAGCAAAAATTGCCCAAAAATAAAAATTTCGGGGCGTTGCCCCGAACCCCATCGGCCTCGGGATACTGCCCATTGCCAAACGCTATGCGTAACCAGGGGGGCATACCTGCCCCCCACTGGGACCCCCCTAGGAAAGCACCCGACGCACACGACACAAACATAGCACTACTACGAGGGATCATCAAACGTAGTTGTCATATCTGACACGCCCACACACACACATGCAAAGAATATAACACATACCCAACAACTCTGCCAATTTTATCTTCCTCAACATAGTCCTCCCACGCTCAGACTAAGGTAGACAAAGAAACCAAATTTTTTGAATGGATCCAACACCTCCAACAACAAATTCATGATATCTTGGAGAAGGCTAATGCCAAGTATAAGTAGCGACATGACCAACATCAGGTTCCTCAAAAGTTTAAGGTTGGTGATAAGATGTGATTTCATTTGTAGAAAGAGCACCTCATAGCCCCCCACAGGAAGCTCAAACCACTTTGATGTAGGCCTTATATCATCACAAAGGTTGTGGGTGACAATGCTTTCTAATTGAGTATTCCTCCTTTCCTTGGCTTGCACCCAGTATTTAATGTGGAGCTACTTCAACCATGTTTCACCCAGTATTTAATGTGGAGTTGCTTCGACCATATTTTCCACCTCTGCTAGACACCTTGAAGGTGGCTAAGAAATTATCCCCTAAAGAACTCAATTCTGACTTAATTGCACAAGTTTCGGTGGATCATATTATGGACACCAATATGAAGGGCACTTGATAGCAGAACTTACAACTCTATTGGGTTGTCAAGGCAGGACAACTAATTCAACAAGGCAAGAGGTTCAACAAGGTTCAGATTCAACAAAATTTTCCCCATCTCATGAGGGAACTTGATGCAATGGGGATCATTTATTCTTAAAGAGGGAGGATTAATCGAGGTGGATATCGATGGTCGCCCACCTTTTCCACTAACTCATCGTGGTTCTCCATCTTGGTCATTTTTGTTATGATTTTTGGGTCCTAAACTTTTGGGGCCATTTTGAGGCCTTGTATGATCTTTTTTGGCCATTCGAGGGCCTGGGGGTGCCATGGAATTCCCAAGCCCTGCCAATAATTATAGTTATCAAGTAGATATTTCCAATGAGTTACTAAATTCCCCAAACATGTTGATGTTTTTATAGCTTCAGGAGGTATTCCCACTAGCGGCCTTGGTGTTAGGCACATGGCAATTGTCGTTGGCACCACATTGCACTTTTGTTTTGGTGAAAACACCATTGGAATGAAGCCGAGGCTTCATGGGCTTGATGATTGGATTTCTGGGCTTGTGTTGGGGATTCACACCCACATGGATGAATTAAATTACTCTAATTTAATGTTGAGATAAGTTAAGGGTTTTTCACTCACCCTTAAAAGTTGTATATAAAGGAGAGAAGATGATTGTGACAATTCATTTTTTGTGTGAATCCTTGGTGACCTTAGCCAACATTGAAGAGACATTTTGGTGACCTCAAACAACCATGGAGAGAGGCTACTAGGACTTAGTCTGTTGTGTTGTGACTGTTTTGGCAGGTTTCTTTGGTGGGAAGGCCGAGTAGGCTTGTAGTTGAAGTATTTCCTGTGGTAGACAACTTGGAGAGGGGTTGAGTATGACACCGTAGCGAATCTGTCTAAGGGAGAAATATTTATTGTTGTCTTGGGGAATTTTCTATGTGCTACAAATAGAGAGGAGAGAGGTCAAATATCAGTCCAAGTGCAGGGCTTGTTTGGGGTTGTTTCTGTGTGAATTAGTGCAGAAAGGAGGAGCCAGGTGAGACCGGACCTCAGCCCATCCCAGTTCATTTGGAGAACTAACTGTAGCACATGAAAGAAAGGAGAAAGGGGAGGCTAGGTAGAGGCCATCCCTTAGACCACAAGTAGAAGGGATCTGTAGCAACAAATTGCACCTGAGTTATGGTGCATGAACCCTTCCTGTATCAGATCCAAGTACAGGAGAAGGTCAGGCATGACCTGTGTAAGGGTTTCTGGTAGACATAAAGGGTTGTAGTCCTTGGGAACCCAACCACAGCTTGTAGGCCGGTGCAAAGGCCCATGTAAGGGATTTTGAGGGATGGTAGATTATGTCACTAACACTGGTGTAGAATTTTTGAGGCAGGAAAGGGACTAAAGGGGCAATTGGTGCCCTAACCCTCAACCACCAGTCAAGGAAAGGGACAATGTTCAATGAGTGGTTTGGGTAGATGAGGGTTGAGGGGGCAAGATATGCCGTAACCTTGAGCCTCACTTCAACATACTTAGAATTTTATTTGTGAGTGTTCTTGGTATATTATTTTGTGTAAGAATTGGGCCATTTTTCCTGGTACGAGAGCCCTCTGTTTAGGATTTAATAACATGTTATTTGGGCATTAAATTATTCCTATGTATAATGTATGATTGAATTTTTGGTTGTATTTTATTTGTCCTAAGTAGTTAGGCATCTCAATGTGTTTATGTTTACAATTCAGAGTGTGTAATTTCTATGTATACTATTGAGAACCTAGACCAAATCTGAGGTGTATGTTCATCAAGTCTAGGTGCACTACAAAATCTAACATGGGGTGAGAGCTTTAGGTTTTGAGATGGAAGTTGGATTTGAGTTATTTACACAGGTTCTAGCTCTGAGAGGGAGATACAATGACTATTGTAGATGACAATAGTGTTGAGAAGACATGGAGTAGATATTTCAAATGAGGAGTTATAGACTATTACAGCTTGGAAGGTGTGGCAAGTTGGGAGTTTTGGTGGATTGATGGAGAGATTGGTTCATAGAAGTATGTTGGGTTTCAGGTTTCCAACTTTGTGGATGGACTTCAAGTGTCTTGTCATAGTGAGTTGTGATGGGTGCAACTCGGGTGCTTTGACATGGACAAGATAGATTCGTGTGGATGGGAGTTTGACGAGACATAGTCTTCATTGGGACAAAGAGTTGCATGCTTGACAATGAGTCAAGGTGCGACAATATATGAGGTATTTGATCCAGGAGGATGAGGAAACTTGCATATATGAGTTGCGAAGGTCTAGAGTGGATTAGACCGAGTGTCCAACTGTAGCTTGGGATTGTTTCAGACAAATGACACATGTTTAGTTTCACCGTGTGCGAAGAAACAAAGAGTTTTGTGAATTGGATGATGGAATTGGGAATAATTTAAATGGATGTTCATGACTTAGGTAAGAATGATGCTTGCCGTGAGAGGATTGCATGGTTCTTATAAAGTGGGAGCCACTAATGTATGACAGAAGCACACAATTTGTTCGATAGCTTCACAGAGTCTGACTTAGGTATGTACGTGGACCTTGGTATGGGACTAGGAATGAGATACATGGATTTGGAACAATGTCATTCTGGTTGGAGTTAGGAGATGTGTTCAGAGTGAAAAATATGCTCTAGGTGCCAAAACTAAGGAGGAGTGTGTTCTCAGTCTCAAAGATTGAGAAGAAGGGCTATGCAGTGTTGTTCCAGGATGGACATGTGTGATTCATGCCCTAACTAAGACACAAAAATGGTTCTTGGAGTTAGAGACGGTCAATCTATGCGATCCATGACCAACACTAGAAGAATGATAGAGGATATGGAGTAGGTAGCTTTGAAGGTTGCACAGACTTAGAGGGAGCCTAAATTCAGAGGGAGTCTGACTTTAATGGAAGTCAATAGGCTCAGATGAGAGTTAGTCGTTCATAGGGAGTCAACCTTTAGGTCCAAAAAAGAGAGAGGAGTATTCCAAGGCTGTCAAGAAGGTGTCATGGGTTGAGATGGCCATAAAGGAAGATTGAAAGTGTGTGGCTTCTAGGAGCAACATGTCTTCCAATAAGGGACCATTCCATGCAACAAGATTTGCTTCGGTGACAGAGGGAACAACCAATCAGGTGGATTAGAGAGAAACTGTGGTAGTGGATCCAATGTGAGAGACATAGCTACTTCAAGTATGTGAGACAAATATACTTCCAAGTGATGGAGGATGGCATACCTCCCTTGCTAATATGTGTTGAGTAAAAGACATGGAATTTCTCTTCACAACATTTTCGAATCTTTCCTGGCTCAGACAAGAGAGGGGAGATTATTACCCTAGTTTAAAGCCTTATTAAATATTCAGTTAACCTCTAAGTTATAAATCTCAGAGACTAAATGTTGATTTTTTATTCTTTATCAAAGTGCAATACAAAAATTTATGATTTTATATAACAATTTTTAAACATGAAGCAAAATAATATAAATGTGAAATAATCAAGAAAGACCAAGATGAGTCACAAAACCATCCAAGATTTTATTCATTCATTCTGAAATCAGCCAATACACTTCACATACTTCAAAAGGATGGACCAAGAGAAATTATAGCAGCCTAAGGTAACAAACACATAGACAACTGATTCCTTCAAATCAGACCAAGACTAATAAGCCTACTGCCACAGTTTGCCTCTACTATGACTCTGCACAAGAATTCTAATCAGTACTGAAAGATAATCTAGAAACCTACAGAAATCTATAGACTATCAAACATATAATCAACCTAGAAGTATATTAGAAATCAATGCCTCTTGGTCCTACTTATTGTTACCTTCGACAAACCCTGCTATCACAGAAGTCTCTTAGCTTTAGAAAATCAGAAAATGAATGAAGTAGTAATGAAATCTCACTTGGTAGTTAGAGAAAACCTTATCAGAGCAATGTCCCATCTCCTCTCTCTCTCTGTCCAACTTACTCCTTTAAATATCTCCATGGTAGTTAAATCATTCAACAACTTTTAGTTCGCTCACTAACTAACAACTAGTTATTTAATAGGAGAGTTGTCAAGTAAATCAATTAAATAATAATAATAATAATAATATGATAAGGGTACTAAATAATACTAATAAGTGGCGACCCCCTATTTCATTTTAACAAATCAATGAACCATTTCCTCCTTGTAACTTCCAACTTAAATGCAAGACACATCAACTTGCCACATCATACAATCCATGTCATTTTCATGCATAAGATGGAATGTCTATAAGAATCCCCTTGTCGCTCCATGTGACAATCATTAAATTTATCAAAATTTAACCATTATATAAATCTGTTCAAAACATGCAGCATAGAAAATATAAAGTTGTCCAATATAAAACTGTCAAAAGTATGAGCTGTCCCAAATAACATGCTGTCCAAAATAAAGTGCAAATAAATCTATACACAGATGCTAAAATAAACCAACAAAATCATGAAAAACAATATTTGTTGTGAGAGGCTTGTTATCCCCGATATCTAGGGATAACTAGGAGATCATGTCTCGAGGCCCACATGGTCCTAGACATGGAGTACCGAGAGCAGGAGCGACCTGAGCATGGTCCTGGAGGACCCATCTTCTTCTTCTCAGCCAGCTTTGTCCTGCCAGCAGTACCAGCCTCCATCACTACCGGCTTGGGCTTGCATCAAAGAAGGCTCTTGCTCCATGAGGTAATTGGTCTGAGGTATCATGGTATGTGTCATATTTGATCATTATAACCCTCTTATGTATGCATTAGATCTCTTTCATTTCAGATAACTGCTTGGACTTTACACTAATCCACTTGACCATTGTTGGGGTGATTAATGGGGTAGCTTAGCAAGTTGGTATTCACGGGTTTTGGTTAGCCACCAAGGGGGGTTTGAAGAACCATCATCCGCTCCCACCATATTATCACTTTTCCATCTTAAAACCCACTCATCCATCCCATTCCCCTAGTCTGGCCATTAGGAGGACCATCCGGGGTACATCTTGTCTTGTGGGAAGAAGGGGCTAAAGGCCCAGGAGGT
>JASDQU010010538.1:45884-71293 GCA_032191745.1 Picea mariana | reverse complement strand
AAGCCTTGTATTGAGCAACACTTTTCAGCCCTAGATTTATCCTTATAAGCTAGCCGTTTTGCCAAGAAAGTCCTAGGGAGAAGATTGAAGCACTAGGCCTAGCTTTAGCTACACCTAGGTAAGCCTTTTCTCTTTAGGGTTAGGGTTAGTGGCCTTGCTCTAGCAACACCATTAATCCCTAGGCCTCTTGTCCCTAGGTTTGAACTCCTTCTAAACCATTAGCTATGCTTCCATTTGACTCCATTAACCCAAGGCACTAGTCTTTGATTGGTTTCTTGAGCTTGTTGTGCCATTAAAACTTCTCAAACTACTTCAAATTTTGCAAACCCTAACTAACCCTACGTCTAACCCTAGGTAATTCTAGGACTAACCCTAAGAGGACAACGTTGGCCTTAATTTCACTTTTGCTTGGATAGAAAGTTGCGGCCTTGTCTTCTCTTTGTAGCCGTGGAGTTAAATTGAACTTTTACCGGTTGATTTTGTCAAAACGTCCACTTTGGCTAGCTAACCTGCGAACACCAAAAATTATATAGAGGTGACGTCATAGTCTTGTTTTTCTTGCTTATACCTAAAACGTTGTGACTATTTTCACCTTCTTTGGTTGACATTGAGTTGTTTATTGCATCCATGAGCTGATTTGACAAAACGTTTTTGCTCGCTGTCATTATATTTGATCTATAAATTGAAGCTGACGTCATACCCATTGCAGAAACATTATATAGGTGACGCAGCAAACTTATTATATATGAGTTAATTTTGACATTGCATTAATGATATGATACAAAGCTTGATTGAGAACATTGAATGCTGATTAGCTTTTCATGCTTTATTGAGAAGAGATATAAGTCCTTGCTTTATTAGCCATCATTGACTTCGTCAATAATAGCATTGATTCATTGCTCATACTCATATATTAAAGATAGTCATTGGTTTTATGAAGTACTAATCCACTGCAAGCACTTTCTAGTTTTCTTTGTCTTTGTCTCGCAAACAGGTGCATCGTCGGTGGTCTTATCTCTTTGACTATCTCTCTTGGGCAGCAATCTGTGGAAGGGATTTCTTTGACTTGGCCTTTACTCCTTAGCCTTCTTTTTGATCCAGATTGCCTTAGGGACGTCTCCCTTGGACTTGCCCTCCTAAATAGAAAGAGCCCCCCATCGAGGTGACAGTGGGTGGGGAAGCTCCTATTACGCCGGTTTCAAGCCCTGACTCAAGCCCTTGGACCTTTCCTACAAACCGTGCGATAACAGGACCAAGCCGGTGGGATGGATGTTGTTGTTGTTGATAAATGGGTTGTACTGAAGAAAAGATGGGCCCTCCAGGGCCATGCTCAAGTCATCTGGCTCTCGGTACTCCATGTAAAGGACTTGTGGGCCTCAAGACATGATCTCCTTAATTATCTCTAGGATAGGGGATAACAGGTCCCAGGGCATCGGTGCATGGGAAAGAGACAGATCCACTACATTGAGGTGGAATCAGGCAGTGAGGAGGAGGATGAGGAGATCAGGTCATAGGAAGACAGTGACTCAGAGGATGAGCCTACACATGAGCCAGAGCAGCATCCAAAGATACCTCAAACACAAGCAGAAGCACAGCCAAAGGAGGAGACAAAACCTCACAGAGAGGTGAAAGGGGGGACCATAGCAACACTTTCCGGAGTACCCAGGTACAACACTCTCAGGCTCAAGGGCCTTATACAGGGGCAGCGCGTGACAACTTTAGTAGATGGTAGGGCCACCCACAATTTCATTGATGCATCCTTAGTAGCCCGGAGGAGTATACGTACTGAGGAGTTTGAGGGGTTTACCGTGGCCGTGGCAGATGGGTATACTATGACATGCTTGGATATGGTTCCAGACCTAGAGGTCAAGCTAGGCAACTGCACCCTGACGGGTACCTTTTACGTAGTTGACCTGTCAGATACAGATGCAGTGTTGGGGGTATAGTGGCTATATTCATTGGGAGAGATTGGGCTCAACTATCATACGTTGACCATGAGTTTTAGAGATGCCAGCAGGTCGAGAGTAGTAATGAGAGGTATGTCTACAGGAGCACCCAAAGCAGTATCAGCGAAGAGGATGGAGCAGATCTTTCGCCACGGTGACATAGCATATGCAACAGAGTGTCTGATCACCACCCGAAAGGACGCAAAGGGCAGAGAGCATGACCATCCACAGATCAGAGAGCTTCTGAGTCAGTATGAGCCAGTGTTTGGGCCGATACCACTAGGGAGGCCACCTGACAGGGGGTTCAAGCATACTATTGAGTTGGAGGCGAGGGCTACACCTATGATCACTGCGCCCTATAGACACCCCAAGAGATTCAAGGGCGAGATAGAGAAAGCAATCAAGGAATTGCTTGCGATGGGGCACCTCAGGCCCAGTACAAGTCCTTTTACTTCTTCAATCGTACTGGTGCTGAAGAAAGATGGCACATTGAGGATGTGCATAAACTACAAAGCCCTTGATAAGAAGACAATTGAGAACAGGTACCCCATTCC
Source organism: Picea mariana (assembly GCA_032191745.1). Lineage (NCBI taxonomy): Eukaryota > Viridiplantae > Streptophyta > Pinopsida > Pinales > Pinaceae > Picea > Picea mariana. The sequence continues at coordinate 68,793 of JASDQU010010538.1, read as the reverse complement.
GTGCATAGATGAGTTGATGGATGAGCTACATGGGGCAGTTTTCTTCACCAAAATTGATCTACAGTTAGGATATCATCAGATCAGCATCAGAGAGCAGGACATAGAGAAGACAACTTTCAAATGCAATTTTGGGCACTTCGAGTTTTTGGTCATGCCATTTGGGTTGACCAACGCCCCGGCCACATTTCAGTCTTGCATGAATCACATCTTCAGGGGGCAACTGAGGAAGAACCTTTTGGTATTCTTCGACGATATTTTGATTTACAATAGGACATGGGCTGAGCATTTGGCACACTTGGAGGAGGTCTTGGGCATTATGTAGGCACGGTGATTATATACCAAGGAGTCCAAGTGTGAGTTCGAGATGAGAGAACTACTGTACTTTGGGCATATCATCAATGAGCATGGAGTACAGGTTCATCAGGAGAAGATCAGGGCCATTCTGGATTGGCCAACACCCAAGAACCTCACAGAGATGAAGGGATTCTTTGGGTTATGCAGTTACTACAGGCAGTTTGTTAGGGATTTTTCATAGTTAGGGGCACCACTCACAAATCTAACCAAGAAGGGTGCTTTTCAATGGACTGATGAGTCACAGCAGAATTTTGAGAAAATGAAGGAGGCTATGAGCACATGCCTTGTTCTAGCCCTTCCGGATTTCTCTCGGTCGTTTGTCCTAGAGTGCGACGCATCAAGGGTGGGGATTGGAGCAGTTTTGATGCAAGAGGGCCATCCCATTATGTTTGAGAGAAGGAAGTTCAATGAGTCGGAGAGACTCTATTCAATTTACGACAAGGAAATGCTAGCAATCATGCATGCCTTCACCAAATTCAGGCAATTTCTGGTGGGTAGCAGGTTTGTAGTGAAGACTGATCACAACAGTCTCAAGTATTTCCTGGATCAGAAAGACCTTAGCGAGAGACAGCAGAACTGGGTCTCGAAGATCCAATCCTTTGACTTTGACATTGAGTATGTTAAAGGAAAAAGGAATGTCGTAGCAGATGCTTTGTCCAGGAGGCCAGCAAGATGTTCGATGATGGATATTTGCACAGACTGGAAGGCACATTTGTTGTTGGAGTACTCCAAAAACAAGTTTGCCCTGGATGGATAAGTAGTTGATGATAAATATCGGGTGTTAGACGATGTCATTTTCTACGAGGACCGGATCTACTTGGTTCCAGAATCTACCTTAAAAGGGAAAGTCTTGAAGGTTTGTCACGATTCACCTACAGTCGGGCATCAGAGATTCTTCAAAACATATCGAAAAATCAAGGAGAGTTTCTCATGGAAGGGTCTCAAGGATGATGTACTGAAGCACATCCGAGAGTGCACGACTTGTCAACAGAACAAGTCTGAGCAGACACACCCCACGGGGTTACTTCAGCCTCTACCCATTCCGGAGCAGAAATGGGAGAGCATTTCTATGGACTTAATTACAAGACTTCCTTGAGTGCAGGGCAGAGACTGTATATTTGTAGTAGTCGACAAGGTGACCAAATTTGCCCACTTCTTCGCCATACCCACGGACTACAAGGCCATACAAGTAGCGGAGCTATTTTTCAGAGAGGTTTTCAGATTGCAAGGTTTACCCAGGTAGATAGTCAATGACAGAGATGGGCGCTTCATCGGTGCGTTTTGGCAGGAGTTCTTCAGGTTGGTGGGCACAGAGTTAGACATGAGTACCAACTACCACTCGCATACAGATGGACAAACGAATATCGTCAACAAATGGGTGGAGGGGTATCTGAGGAATTATGTGGGAGGGCAGCAGTGCACATGGGTGAGATGGTTGCACATGGGTGAGTATTGTTACAACACAACTTACCACATGTCTATCGAATGTCACCATTTAGGGCATTGTATGGATACGATGCACCCTCTTTTGTGGAGACTATGTTTGGGGATAGCAGGGTCTCGGGGGCCAAAGACTGGATTGAGAAGAGTGAGAGGATTCTACGGGCAGTGAAGGAGAATCTGTAGGTAGCTCAGAACCAACAGAAGATCTATGCAGACAGACAGAGGATAGAGCGCAGTTTCGAGGTAGGGGACTTGATTTTCCTGCAATTACAGCCGAACAGATAATCTTCGTTTAAGAGGAGTGGGGCAGAGAAGCTGAAGCCCAGGTTCTATGGGTTGTACAGAGTCATTAGGAAGGTAGGCGAAGTGGCCTACGAGCTAGAGCTGTCAGAGGGTAGGAAGATACACAACGTGTTCCATGTTTCTTGCCTTTAAAAGGCAGTGGGACAACAGGTGTCCATTTTAGAGGAGATGCCACCCTTGGATGAGAAGGGACAGTGGGAGTTAGTGCCAGAGGAGGTGCTAGAGCAGAGAGAGCGCAGGTTGAGGAGCAGGGTCATAAGGGAGTGTTTGGTCAGATGGAGGGCACTTCCAGTGGAGGATGCCCCATGGGAGGGAGAGAATATATTGCAACACCCAGGATTGATGTTGCTTGAGGACAAGCAATCTTGGGAAGGGAGGACTGTGATGTCCCGTTCCCAAGAATAGCCTCAGCAGGGAGTGACTTAGTAGTCTATCTGTTCCCGTAGACTATAGTCAGGCACAAATAGGGAACAACGGGAGAAATAAGGGTGAAGAAATGGCTAAACGAAGAACTAAGCCAAAAAGCATAGGAAAAGTCACTTAAGCCAAAGTCAACAGAGAAATAGAAGAAAAAAAGTGTTAAGAGGGGACTTAATTAATTATTCACATTAGACTTAGGAGAAAAGGCGCCTAGCTTAAGTGATGTCAACGACAAATTAGATCGGTGGAGGTATAAGAAGAGGAATTCGACCTAATTCCTCATTATCGTTGATTTGTGAATTGAGAAACAGGTTCCAGAGGAAGTCGACCTCAGCATATGTTTTGTGGATTTCTAGACGAAACCACCACCACAGATCGGTTTCGGTGTTGGAAGACACACCCTAGCCTATCAGAAGTACCATCTAGGTATTTCACCGTGCCATATCAGTGATCTACAGACCCAGTTCAGTCAGCGCACATTGCAGCCAATGAGGGCGTTAGGGTTTGAGAGATAGTTTTGTGTAACTTGATGAGACTGGAGCAGATCTCACCATATCCTTCCAACCCAGTTGAGAGGGAGCCAGGGCGCTTGTTTTGAGCTATTATTCATCAGATTCCGACGGAGGAATCTCCTTGTCACATCAGGCAACCAGGAAGTGCACAGCACTTGGGGAGGTACATTGAGGGTTCCAGAGAGCTCATCGGGTCAGATCCAGGGAAACCCTCCCGACCCATTACAGAGGAGGCTAGGGCGCTCATTTTGAGTCAGGTATCATCAAATTTCGACGGTGGAATCATCAGGGCACATTGCCAAAGCCCAGGAGGTGCGCAAACCCTAGGGGGTCCCATCTGGGGTCCATTCCGAGCTTTAGTGAGCCAATCATCAGTCTGTCAAATATCAGGAGGAGCTTAGAGGCCAAGACGCAATGTTTGGGACAATTTTTAGGCCGATCGGACGAGTGTATCCACCAGGGCGAATATATCTTCATTTGCAGCAGTTCCTGTGAGCTTCCGGGGTTGTATTCAGCCGATCTATCTGTGCATGTGCAAATCCTTTCACATCTTTTGATCACGGGTATATTATGTTAGTTTGCATTGTATTCCAGTGACGATCCATGAGATCTAGATGATGATTAGTTTCCTAGTTTCCACATGCCAGTTGTATTTCCTGCTATTTCACATAATACATATTATTGAGCTGTGTTGTCTTTTATTACTTGAATGCATGATATAATTGTAAAACATCATTCTATCTAAACACACACATGCAAAATCACCACGCATGTTAAGACAAGGAAACTAAAACGCATCCAGAAACCCCCAGAGTATTAGATCCGAGAGCCAAAACATCAGTTTCGGTAGAGAATATCCGGATCCACCGGATCATGGATATTTCACTCCTTGCCTTCACTATATATCCTCATGTACTAAGGACATTTGTGTGATTGTAAAGGTATTTGGTTATGGATTTTTCCTTATCAACAACCTCTCGTATCCAATCAATTTTATCAATGTCCTCGAGCATTAAATCTATGGAATGTGCAACACAACAGGTCCAAAATATGGAGCAGTGTCTATGATCAAAATGCTTACCAGCACTGATATAATTAGTTGTGTTATTGATAACAATCTAATATAACATGTTGTTCTCCCACCTCCAGAACGACTTCCTCCATCAGTTCACATATCAGTTGGGAACTCTTAAATTTGTTTGAGGCATCCCTGATTTGAGAAACATTGTGCCCTTTGGACAAGATATGAGAAAAAAATTTAAGGCTTTGTTCCCCATATTTGTCCATCCATCACTCATAATGGTGCAAACTGATTCTGCCCATGATGAACAATACTGAGCAAATATAAGGTTGACATCATCAACTGTTTGCAATAACAAATCTATCCTAAGGCTCTCACATGCAAGAGCTTTGAACCTGCTACCTGCAACAGCGACTACATCAATCATAAGTAAGGCCTTCTAGCGCAATTGAATGAAATGTTGCAACAATACCAAAAATTAGCAATGGCCTTCCTTGCTTGAATATGGACATTGTTTTGAACTTTTGACAACCTATGCCATCCAATCTAGGTTGGGAAGTAGGTCGTGTATGGGGAGCAAAAAATGGTTATATTTCTACACCCACAGCTAAGATTTGTAGTTATGGGAGGAGGAGACAACATCCGGCATTGACTATGATTTTTATGGATGGTTGGAAAACCTGGGCCCAACATTGTAGATTCAATAGAGGGAGGCAAGAAGGAGGTATTAGAAGAAGATTGGGAAACTCCAAGTGATGCCATTTCTGCATTTACTCTAGCTATCTTGCTTTTAAGTTTTAACCTTATTGAGGGCTTCAATGGCTAAGTTGGTTTGGTGTTTAACATCCCCGCCAAAAGCCTCACAAATAGCAATTTCATGGATGAGAATTTGGGCAAGGTGGTATTCAAATCTATGAATATCGCCACTACAGAAAAGCAGGTAAATTTACATTTAACCTTAACTAATCCCAGAATCTTTTCAGAATAAATCCAGGAAAAGTCATTCTCCCTTGGCATTTTCATTGTTCAAAAAGCTTGTGGGAAGGAAAGGTTGTTGTTGTTTGGGAGGAACGGTGGACAGAAAAGGCTAACAGCGTTGAAAGTTAAAAGGGAAACCCCTGAAAAAACAAGAGCAGGAAAAATTAAAAAAATAGACCCTAAATAATAGCTCCAAAAACAGTTTAAAAAAAACCTAAAACAGCTGCTATTCGACATAAATAACTAATGGCAGTAAAGAAAGAAGTGAAAAAGTGTGTAGAGGTGCCTCATAGGGTCAAAACAATGTTGTAACAGTTGTTGCCAACTGGTATGAAGCTTGCTGAGTCAAAAAACCCAGTGTGTTTTGATGACTAGTTTCCCTAGATGCGCAGGTGGATGCACAAGAAGCATTGGTGGGTGACCTAGATGCATCAAGACGACCTATGTTCATTCTATTTCAGTTGAGAAAATTGCCCAGCAGAGGAGATGCACCCAGCAAAAGAAAAAAGGACAAAAACTAGTCAAAAAAGGGGTTTTGTAGGGAGTCTAACTTGTGAATTTTCTTCAAACCCAGTTCACTAAAATCAATTAATTTTTCTGTTAACTGATTCTGCCAGATTTTCTTCACAAATAAATAATACACATCAGAAAATAATAACCAGGAACTTAACAGTAAAAGATAACAGCAATCACATCACATGTACACAAGTAATTTTTGGACAATTCGTCCCTAGAAAAACCCAGAAGGGAAAACCAGTCAGTAGATTTGGATTTTATTATTATTGAGCAAGAAAATATAGAGATCTCTTACAATAAAATTGGCCCAGCTGAATACAAAACCTCCTCAACAAATGTATGGCCCCCTTCTGCAAATCCTCTTGATCAGATTTGTAGGAAAAGACCTCTGCAATGTTGAAGATGTGTGCCAATCTTAGTGTATAAGCCTCCTTTGTTTCCCTGCAAACTCTCTCTCCAAACCCTCAAGCAATTATCTTCTTTCTCTTTTCAGAAAATCGTCCCTCTTGTGCATAATGCACCCCTCTCCAAGTTGATCTCCTTTTTACTCAATGAGCAAGTGAGAAACCCTATATCCAAAAGGATGGAGGGCCAAGATTGATCCTCACACACATTATGAGATCAATGGTCAAGATTAAAAGACCACAACTTAAATTATTTATCACTTTAACTTTATAAAAAGTACTCATTAAGTCAACATTAAAATATAACCCATTTAATGTACTTTTTCCTAAGTACAACTTTAAGAAAAAGATTAACCCATCAACTTGGATAAGTTTCATTGTCCTCCTCCATGCTAGGACGCCATGCATGGTGAAGACCTTCCTTGCTATCCAATCTCAACACTCCCTCTTAGCGAGGAAGGGATTATGTCTCAACCCAATCTAATCAATGAACTTTTCAAACTTTTGTTTGTTCAATTCCTTGGTGAAAATATCTGTCATCTGCTCATCAGTTTGTATGTAATCAAGCCTCACAGCTCCTCTATGTACACAATCCCGGATCAAGTGATACCTAATATCGATATGCTTACTCCGATCATGAAACACCGGATTCCCAGAGAGCTTGATGCAACTCTGATTGTCATGGTGAATCACAGTGGCTTCTAGCTCCTGCCTGAACAATCCCAAGAGTAGCTTCCTAAGCCACAGTGCCTCACATGCTGCCAAGCTAGCAGCCATGTACTCTGCCTCAGCAGAGCTTAATGCCACTGATTTTTGCTTCCTGCTGAACAAGGAAATGATGCCCAATCCTATGTTGAAACAACAACCCGAAGTACTTTTTTTGTCCTCTACACATCCTTCCCAATCAACATCTGTAAAGCCTGCCAATCTCACTCCACCACTACACTCATATAACAACCCGTACTCCACTGTACCTCTGAGACAGTGAAGCACATGCTTTGCAGCTATCCAATGTACTCTTCGAAGGTCCACCATGAACCGACTCAAAGATTTTACTGCAAATCTGATATCTGGTCGAGTATTGACTAGATAAATGAGCGATCCAATCAACTGACGATAGATAGTGGGGTCTACTGTCTTTGAATCCGATGCATCAATCTTCCTCTAGTTTGTGACTAGAGGCATGGACATGGGCCTAATATCTGTCATCCTGAACCTGTGCAAGAGCTCTACAACATACTTACCATGTCCTAGGAAGAAGCGCCCATCTATCTGCCAAACCTCCAGACCAAGGAAGTAGTGCATCAGCCCAAGGTCTTTCATGTCAAACTCAGCTGCAAGATTGGCCATGCAGTCTGCTATTAGCTGCTCATCTCATGTTAGAAATAGGTCATCTACATATAACACCAATATGAGAGGCACCTCCCCTGCGAGAAAATACAGGTTCGGATTAGCCTTGCTCTGCTGGAAACCCATCTCCCTCAAGTAGTTGTCTATCCTCGAGTACCATGCTCGAGGTGCCTACTTGAGCCCATACAAGGCTCTCCTCGATCTACACACATGCGTCTCTTTGTTGCCTACCTCAAATCCCTCTGCCTGCTCAATATATACCTCTTCCTCAACAACTCTGATAAGGAAAGCGATTTTCACGTCCATCTAGTGAACGTGCCAGCCCTTTTCTGCTGCCAACGATATGACTGCTCGGATCAAGGAATACCTAGCCACCGGGGCAAAAATCTCCTCATAGTACCCCCTTGGCCACGAAAACCCCTCTCGCCATGAAAACCCCTTGGCCACGAAGCAGGCTTTGTACTTGTCCACGCTTCCATCTGATGCATGCTTGACCTTGTAGATCCACTTGGATCCAACCACCTTCTTGCCTTTTGGCCTGGGCACCACCTCCCATACATCATTCTTCATAATGGAGGCATATTCCTCCATTGTGACCTCCTGCCACACTCCATGTTGTGCAACCTGCTCATCAGTGGAAGGCTCTGCATCAATGAGTTGTGTCATTAACGCCATGTACCCAAGTCTTTCTGGTGGTTTACTTCGTCTAAAGTCTCTCTCTAGAAGTCCTGCCAACCTAGTGTTGATGATTACAGCTTCGTGAAACATCCTCCAAGACACAGACTAAGTGAGTCGACCTGTGAGAGAGCCCATGTGTTGGGTGTACCCATGAGATGGGTGTGTCGTTCCTCTATGGACTGAGATGAAACGATGTGTGCCCCTATGTGGGGTGAGGATGCCCATGAGATGGGTGTTTCGTTCCTCTCTGGATTGAGATGAAACGATGTGTACCCCTATGTGGGGTGAAGGTGCCCATGTGATGGGTGTGCGTCAGACTCTGGACTAAGTTGTTATGACGTGTGGTCTCCTGCCTTGTGGACTCAGTTGAGTCAGGCTTGAGATAGTACTCCAGATGATTCTCCTGTGGTCTCAGTGAGATAGAGATCTGTTGAGTAGGATGTCCCTGTGGCTAAGCACAGGTAGACGTACCCCTAGTGGTTGAGCACTAGTGGATGTGTGAGATCCCTTACTATATTGTCTGAGAGTAAGAATTACATGTAACCCTAATTGTGATGTAAAGGGTACAGGTCGGCTCCACCATATGTGAAAGATAATTAATGTTTATTGTAATAATTAATTATTTTTTGAGTTATTGAGGTCGACCCTATTGTGCCAACAAACACACCTATTGTTGTGTCTGGTCTAGTATAAGTAAAGGTGATTTCCCCATTGAGGAAACACACTTGTCACTTGTCATTTTGGAATTTCAGCAAGTACACTTCTAGGGCTGAAGTGCGCACCTCTCTTGGGCGCAAGTTTCAAGGTGGTAGAGCACCCTCTTGTGTGCATTAGGGTTTCATGGTTGGAGGATCTTCTCTTGAGAATATAGCAAAGGATTGTTGGGTTTTTCTCCCTTGCTGAGAAGGGTTTTCCCAGGATATTTCTTGTGTTCTTGTGCATGGTATTTCTTCTTGTGATCTTGGTTATTGCAGCAATTGTGAATGGTGTAGCTACATTTGTTTATGGTTCAAGTACATGACTAAAATGAAATAAACCTCATGCTTGAGCCAAGCATAGTGAAAATTCAACATTGTTTCAGAGCATAGGTCTTGAAGAACCCATTGCACAAGCATTAAAGCCAGTCGTCCTCCTTTCTGCAATTTCGTATAGCCTTCTAGGGTTTTTGCAATTTTGTACGACCCTCCTTTTTTCAGTTTCAACACTTTATACTTGGACGTTGGGGCTAAAATTGGCATAGGAGAGTACGGCCTCCTTCAGCGCACCTCCAACAAGCTTCAAATTGCAATTCCGAGAATTTTCGATTTTTGGCCCTAGGGTTTTGCAATTTTCTGCAGAAAATTCAGATCTAGAGTTTCTGCAGCTCATTGAAGAAGTTTTTTAGCTCACCAGTGTCCTTCTGACTTTCAAGGCTTATTGTTGGCAGTCATAAGCCCAACAAAACCTAAGTTTGCTAGCCTAGCCTAGCCGTTAGGTTTTCTAGCCGAGTTGGCAAGGGTTTGTGAAGAATCTGAAAATATGATGAACAGAACCTTGGTGGAAGATACGCTTGATGGATCAAGCAACTTCAGTTCCTGGAAGTCAAGACTTCAGGTCACCCTTGAAAAGGAAGACTTACTGTGAATGATACAAAAAGGTTTACCAGAGACAGCTACCGATGAAGAGAAGGAAGAAAGGAAGGAAGATGACGTCAAGGCAAGGAAGATAATCATCTACTCAGTAAGAGACCATCTCCTACCTCGTATTGCCAACATGAAGACAGCTTATGAAATGTATGAAGCATTGAAGAATATGGTTGAGAGTAACAACACCCTCAGAGCTCTTACATTGAAGGGCCAGCTTCAAAATATCAAGATGACAAAAGGTGACAACGTGGCTACCTTCTTCATGAAGATGTCAGAGATCAGAGATCAGTTAGGTGCCATTGGNTAAGAGACCATCTCCTACCTCGTATTGCCAACATGAAGACAGCTTATGAAATGTATGAAGCATTGAAGAATATGTTTGAGAGTAACAACACCCTCAGAGCTCTTACATTGAAGGGCCAGCTTCAAAATATCAAGATGACAAAAGGTGACAACGTGGCTACCTTCTTCATGAAGATGTCAGAGATCAGAGATCAGTTAGGTGCCATTGGAGAAATCATATCAGACAGAGAACTTGTTTTGGCCACTCTCAATAATCTGCCAAAACATTGGGAACCATTTCTTCAAAGTATCAATGGTAGAGAACAACTACCTACTTTTGATCGACTATGGACAGACTGTACCTAGGAAGAAATCAGACTTATAGCTAGAGGAGTGGAAGACTCCCCTCATGATGACAATCATGCTTTTGCACTTCATACAAAGAAAGAAGGAAGAAATAAAAGAAACTGAAGGCAAACATTCAAAGATGAGAAGAATTCAGGTTATCAAAGAAAAGACATGTCAAAGGTCCAGTGCTTCAGATGTGACAAGTATGGACACATTGCGAGAAATTGTCCTACCCGGAAGAGAGAAAGACAATATGCTTCCAATGCTGACATGGATCCATACCCACCTCAGAAAGTTGAAGACGTGAGAGATGAGGATTACTTCCTCTAAAACAAATACAAGATTGAGCATAATTGTAGACTAGGGTAAGTTTTGTACTACTTTCCTTATTTGATTAATCTGTAGTTGCTTGCATTTTGATAATGAAGGGTATTATCCCTGGTGTGGGAGCCCTCATGACTTGGACCATTATCCTTGGTACGGGAGTCCATTTTTTTTTTTTTTGGTTGGTTATTATCCTAGTAGAGGAGGACATTTTGATTGTTATCCAGGTGGGAGGTCATCTTGGTTATTATCCTAGTACGGGAGGCCAGCAAGTACTGTAGGGTCGGTAGAGGACCTGAGAAGACATGAGATGTCTCCAAGTTAGCAATACAGAAAAAGGAAGATGTCTATCCTTTAGACTTCAGAGGGAGTCAAACTATTTGAGAAAAAGGAAAAGAAAATACCTTCTTCCCCTTCAGCAGTTCAGAGGGAGACAACCATTCTTCCAGTTAATCCAGTTGCTCTAGTTGATATCCCCAGAGACATTGCAGTAGGCCATAAAAGGCCTGCCTAGGCTCGACAAACTCTGCAAGAGGCAGAGGGCCATGCAGTTCCTCAAGGCACATCCCGAGAGAGCAAGAGACCAAAGAGATTTTCGAGCTACTTTTTAGCCATAAGCCACATCATTGATTCTGAACCTTCTTGTCATGGAGAAGTGATAGGTCAGCAAGTATGGCAAGATTCCATGGAAGAAGAATATCAGTCCATCTTGAAGAATGATGTGTGGGATATTGTTTCGAGACCAGAAGGGAAGTCTGCAGTAACTTCCGAGTGGATCTATAAGATCAAGCATGCAGTTGATGGAAGTGTCGAGAAATACAAAGCGAGATTTGTAGCCAGGGGATTCTCATAGGTGAAGGGAATTGACTATGAGGAAACATTTGCTCCAATAGCCCGATACACTTCCATCTGTACTATCATTGCACTAGTTGCATCCATGGGTTGGAAACTACATCAGATGGATGTAAAGACAACATTTCTCAATGTTGAGATTGATGAAGAAGTTTACATCGAGCAGCTAGAAGGATTCGTGATACACAACGAGAGAACTCATGTGTGCGGGTTGAAGAAAGCCCTACATGGACTAAAGCAAGCACCTCATGCTTGGTACGAGAAGATGGATGGATTCTTGATGAGTTTGGGCTTCAGCAAGAGTGTTGTTGATCCAAACATGTATTATCATATTATTGGTAACGAGTGCCTAATCTTGGTCCTGTATGTGGATGACTTATTCATCACCGGTTCAGAAAGACTTATTGTCGAATGCAAGCGAGCATTGACTTCTGAATTCGAGATGAAGGATCTAGGTATGATGCACTACTTCTTGGGACTAGAAGTATGGCAAAGGACTGATGAGATTTTCCTGAGTCAAGGAAAATATACAGTGGAGATATTGAAGAAGTTCGGTATGACAGACTGCAAATCCATGCCTACACCGATGGTGATGGATTTAAAGAAAATGAGCAATGCTTCTACTGATTCAGACGAGATTGATCCACATTTGTACCGACAACTGATTGGATCATTGATGTATCTGGTTAACACCAAACCTGACATATGTTATGCAGTGAATGTACTTAGTCAGTTCATGAGTCAGCTGAGCCAGACTCACTGGATAGCAGCAAAGCATGTATTGAGATATATACGAGGCACAGTTGGATATGGCCTGAGATATGCCTCTAGTGTAGACATGAGTTTGCAGGGATATGTCGATGCACATCCGGCAGAGCAGGGAGCGCAGTGGACCGGAAGAGCACATCCGATTGTTGTTTTACCTTGGGGCTGGCCATGGTTTCCTGGTGCAACAAGAAACAGAACTCTGTGGCCTTGAGTACCGCAGAAGCAGAGTATTTAGCATTGAGTGTGGCAGTTCGCGAAGTAGTGTGGCTTCGCAAGCTCCTAACAGATTTATTTGATCATGAGATGGATCCTACCATTATTCATTGTGATAACCAAAGCTGTGTGAAGCTCTCTAAGAATCCTGTGTTTCACAATAGATCAAAACACATTGAGATAAAATATCATTATATCAGAGACATGGTGCAAAGGAAAGAAATACACGTGTAGTACCTTCCTACACATGAGCAGATTGCAGATATCTTCACCAAACCGCTTGCCAAGACGAAGTTCGAGTACTTCCATGAGAGACTTGGCCTGGTGGATAATGCCTCCCTAGCTGAGAGGGAGTGTCGATGATTACAGCTTCATGAGACATCCTCCAGGACACAGACTGAGTGAGTCGACCTGTGAGAGAGCCCATGTGTTGGGTGTACCCATGAGATGGGTGTGTCGTTCCTCTCTGGACTGAGATGAAACGATGTGTGCCCCTGTGTGGGGTGAGGATTCCCATGAGATGGGTGTGTCGTTCCTCTTTGGATTGAGATGAAACGATGTGTTCCCCTATGTGGGGTGAAGGTGCCCATGTGATGGGTTTGCGTCAGACTTTGGACTGATTTGTTATGACGTGTGGTCTCCTGCCTTGTGGACATGATTGAGTCAGGCTTGAGATATTACTCCAGATGATTCTCCTATGGACTTAGTGAGATAGAGATCTGTTGAGTAGGACGTCCCTGTGGCTGAGCATAGGTGGACGTACCCCTAGTGGTTGAGCACTAGTGGATGTGTGAGATCCCTTGCTATATTGTCTGAGAGTAAGATTTACATGTAACCCTAATTGTGATGTAAAGGGTACAGGTCGGCTCCACCATATGTGAAAGATAATTAATGTTTATTGTAATAATTAATTATTTTCTGAGTTATTGAGGTCGGCCCTATTGTGCCAACAGACACACCTATTGTTGTGTCTAGTCTAGAATAAGTAAAGGTGATTTCCCCATTGAGGAAACACACTTGTCATTTCAGAATTTCAGCAAGTACACTTTTAGGGCTGAAGTGCGCACCTCTCTTGGGCGCAAGTTTCAAGGTGGTAGAGCACCCTCTTGTGTGCATTAGGGTTTCATGGTTGGAGGATCTTCTATTGAGAATATAGCAAAGGATTGTTGGGTTTTTCTCTCTTGTTGAGAAGGGTTTTCCCAGGATATTTCTTGTGTTCTTGTGCATGGTATTTCTTCTTGTGAGCTTGGTTATTGCAGCAATTGTGAATGGTGTAGCTGCATTTGTTTATGGTTCAAGTACATGACTAAAATGAAATAAACCTCATGCTTGAGCCAAGCATAGTGAAAATTCAACACCTAGAATCACTGACTATGGACTTATACCACTTAGGTCGTGGCCTAGTATTCTGCTCCTGTGGAACTACATCACGTTGTTTCTCCTCATCATCTCGCTCCTGATGATCATGTCCAACAGTTTCCCTCTCAACACTTGTACATGTACCTGTACCTGTACCAGTACCCTGTGTCTGACTCTATGATCCAGTGCTCTGACTTCATGCCTCCTCAGGCTTGACTGCCGAATCCCGTCCCTGCCGGTCCTGTGCCGGCAAGTCTCTAGACCTCCTCAATGCACATTCCTCCTCGAACTGTACATCCCTACACACCATGATCTTCCTGCGTGCTGGCAAAAAGATCCTGTAGCATTTGGAAGCCTCGCTATATCCAACCAACAACCCCTTATCTGCAGTGGGTTCCATCTTTGTCCTCTTCTCTGAAGGGACATGACAGTAACATACGCTGCCCCAGATGCGAAGATGACTCACATTTGGTTTGGCACTTGTAAATACCTCCCCAGGTGTCAACTTCCCCAAAATTGTGTGGGGACTCCTATTCTGAAGATAAACAGTCGTGTGACTAGCCTCTGGCCATAAAAATAGTGGCGAACCCTGATCATGTATCATCGCCCATGTTGCTTCGACTATGGTCTTGTTCTTTCTCTTGACCACTCCATTCTGTTGAGGAATGTAAGGAACGGTGAGTTCCTTCTTGATCCCCACTGTTGCGCAATAATCCAGAAACTCCTTGGAGGTGTACTCACCCCCGTTGTTGGATCAAAACATCTGAATCTTCCTGCCAGTCTGGTTCTCAACCAGAGCTATGAACTCCTAAAATCTGTCAAAGACTTCATCCTTAGCCTTCAGGAAGTATATCCAGGTTTTCCTGGAGTAGTCGTCAATGAATAGAACAAAGTATTTGAATCCCCTCACTGACTCCACGCTCATCGGACCACATACGTCAAAATATATCAAGTCCAATACTCCCTTGGACCTGTGCTCACTCAGTGGAAATGATCTCCAGGCATATTTACCCATTGCACAACCCTTGCAAGGGTCATGCCTCTATGTTGTGAACTTAGGCAATCCAGTGACTTCCTGTCTCAAGTGCCCCAGTGCACCAAAGTGTAAGTGCGCCATTCTCCTATGCCACAACTCTCCCATGTATGTGATTGTACTAACTAATGCTCTCCCTTGCTAAAACTAAAGCTTGTGCACCTTCTCTTCTCAAACCCCAATCATCATGTCCATCTTCTCTTCTCAAACCCCAATCATCATGTCCATCTTCTCACTTGACCCTGTTGGCTTGACGAACACCCTTCCCTTACGGAAGTTGACCTCATACCCTTTATCCTCAAGAGTAGAGACTAAGATGAGGTTCTTTGTCAACCCCGAAACATATAGTACGTCAGCAAACCAGAGTGGTTTACCCAACTCCCTCTAAAACAAAACTGTGCCAACCCCTTGCGCCTTGTAGCACCTGTCATCTTCGAGCTCTATAACTAGATTCACGCCTCCCTCTTGTAGCCTAGTGAAAAACTCCTTGCAACCTATCATATGACAAGATGCTCCATTGTCCACAAACCACATGTCTGAGACTGTTGCGCTAGACATACAAGCTATGAAGCAGAAATCCTCCCTCAAAGATTTTGGCAAACCCATCCACTGTTGTTGAAGCTGCCACCTGCGGTTGGTTCTTCTTCTTCTCTGGACACTGAGAGGCAAAGTATCCCATCTTGTGACACTGAAAACATTTTACTTTTGAAAATTTAATGTTCTTTCCACCCTTCTTTTTCTTCTGCTTTCCCTTGCCTTTGCTCCCAAGAGCCAAGCCTTATTCATCCACAATCTGTGGTGAAGATGACGATCCACTAGACTGACCAAGTCTGATCTCCTCCTACACAAAATCATCCCATAACCATTGCCAATCAGGGAGTTTCTCTCGAGCTACAACTCCAGGCACGAACACATCCCATGACTTCGAAAAGCCATTCAGTGTCACACATACCAACTCAGACTCTTCAATTTTCTCACCTACTGCACCTAGCTCATCCCTGATCTGTGTAAGTCGAGAAAGGTAGTGAACCAAACCTTCCCCCTTAGCCATCTTGGTACTTCTCAGTCTTTCCCGAAGCACCATCACCCTATTTTCATGTTTATTATGGTAAAGGTCATTCAAGGCAGCCCACATCTCCTTAGCGGACTTTTTCCCTGTGAGGTGAGGGATTATGTGATCCTTTACCCCATCAAGGAGTATGCTCTTGGCTTTAGCCTCACCCTTCTTCCAGGTCAACAATGCAGCTGCATCTGTGGGAGTTGCAGCCTTATCATCAACATGGTCAAGGACATCATTGACATCCAAAACCATAGTGACCCTTTCCTTCCAGGTGACAAAGTTTTGAGCACCTTGAAGCCTATACTCCATTCTCAAGGTCATGGTCATTTCTGAAAATGATTTTGTGTTGCAATATACCCTTATGTTTTGCAGATCTGAACTCCTCTAATGCAGATGTATGTTTTCCTTTGCAGATCTACACTTCTATGTTGCAGATCTGAAATTTTGTGCTGCAGATCTAAACTTTTGTGTTGCAGATCTAAACTTATTTGTTGCAGATCTGAACTTTTGTGTTGCAGATATGAACTTATTTACTGCAGAACTGATCTTCCGCGTTGCAGATCCGAATGTAATGTTGCTTCTTCAACAGTCTTGCTCTGATACCATGTGAATTTTCTTCAAACCCAGTTCACTAAAATCAATTAATTTTTCTATTAACTGATTCTGCCAGGTTTTCTTCACAAATAAATAATACACAGTAGAAAATAATAACCAAGAACCTAACAGTAAAAGATAACAGCAATCACATCACATGTACACAAGTAATTTTTGGACAATTTGTCCCTTGAAAAACCCCGAAGGGAAAACCAATCAGCAGATTTGGATTTTATTATTATTGAGCAAGAAAATATAGAGATCTCTTACAATAAAATTGGCCCAGCCAAATACAAAACCTCCTCAACAAATGTATGCCCCCCTTTTGCAAATCCTCTTGATCAGATATGTAGGAAAAGACCTCTGCAATGTTGAAGATGTGTGCCAATCTTAGTGTATAAGCCTCCTCTCTCTCTGTGCAAACTCTCTCTCCAAACCCTCAAGCAATTCTCTTCTTTCTCTCTTCAGAAAATTGCCCCTCTCTTGTGCATAATGCACCCCTCTCCAAGTTGATCTCCTTTTTACTCAATGAGCAAGTGAGAAACCCTATCTCCAAAAGGATGGAGGGCCAAGATTGATCATCACACACCTTATAAGATCAATGGTCAAGATTAAAAGACCACAACTTAAATTATTTCTCACTTTAACTTTATAAAAAGTACTCATTAAGTCAACATTAAAATATAACCCATTTAATGTCCTTTTTCCTAAGTACAACTTTAAGAAAAAGATTAACCAATCAACTTGGATAAGTTTCATTGTCCTCCTCCATGCTAGGACGCCATGAATGGTGAAGACCTTCCTTGCTATCCAATCTCAACATAACTATTGACTCAGTCAACCCAAATTTAATCGCAGTCAGAGTTTGACCCTGGAAAAAAATTGTTTCTGCCCCGTTCCAAGTCAAATTCTGAGAATCACGAGTCAAACTCGCAATTCTGGTAACACTTGTGCAAGGTTCAAATCTCTCTCCCTCGCAACACTCCCAGCAAAATTAAAAATTACAGAAACTAGTCAAAAAAGGGGTTTTGCAGCCCTAGCAGGGGAGTCTAACAGTTGACTCAGTCAGCCCAAATTTGATTCAATCAAATCAAGTCAGACTCGCAATTAATCGCAGTCAGAGTTTGACCCAGAATTATCTGGAAAAGATTGTTTTGGCCCCAATCCAAGTCAAACTCAGAGAATCATGCGTCAAACTCGCAATCCTGGTAACACTTGTGCAAGGTTCAAATCTCTCTCCCTCCCATGTTAAAGTGAGTTTGTTTTGCATTAATGGCTTGGGGTTCATAGCTCCCCACAGATCAATCAAAAACAAAATTTACTAATCCTAAAAAACAGTTTTGTCCAGTGCATGTATATTGGTAAGTTAAATGCTTTTGGAAAAACTGTCAAGAATTCATTCCAATTAACATTAGATATATTTTGTATTAAGAATAGATGAAAGTTAGTTTAATTAGTTACACAGGCATGAAATTGTCATCTGTTGCATCAGCCAATGAAAAGTACAATGTACTAAATTTTCAACATCATCAAGATTGCAAAGAATGTAATGTTGAACAACTAAAATAAATTAGAGCACTAATAAATCTTCTAACCTACAGATGAAAAACAAAGAGCAGTTACTTGTATCTATGCTTTGAACAAACTAACAGCAATGTGATAATCTACAATCTATTATAATACTCAATATCTAACAAAACAACTTCCAGAGCATGATCAACTGCTGCAGTATGCAGATCAATGCTTTTCTTGCATGACATTATTAGAAAAATTACCTTGTTGCCAATGTAGCCCATCACACCAACACCAATAGGGGACACTTTTAAGTTGTTGATATGCCTCCTGAGAGTTCGAAGAACCCAAACTGATACAAATATTCCAACCATCTGCTTACTAACTATTCGTACATAGCGTTCCCTGCCCCTTTTAGGTTCTGTAGGTGACACATCAGCATCTGATAATGAAAGTGTCTCCAGGCAATTCCTTTGTTCTTCATCGAAATCACTTTTCTTGAAGGAACAAACATTGGGCAGTAAATCTTGTGTTTCTGAATCCAATGGCTGCTCTGGCCAGCTGAATCCAATTTCAGAAATTGTATACATTCTCCTTAATTTAGAACCTGGTGATAAAGTTCGCATTTCTGAGTCTGACAAAGGATCCAACCGTTTCACTCCAATTCTTCCAGAACTGCTGTAGCTCCTCTTTAAATTGACACTGGATTTTAAATCTTGTACCGCTGAATCAATTAATTCTTCTGGCCATGTTGATCCTGCTCTCCCTGAGAAGCTGGAGACTCTCCTGAAGCTATATAGATTACTAGAATCTAACCAATCTCTGATGGTATCTTTTCCAATGCTTTCAGACAACAAGTTAACATCTTCATTGCTAACCACATCTTTTTCAGAAGATAGTATTTCATCTGCAAAGGTGTCAGAGGCATCAGATGACTTGACCCTCGATGGTGAAGAAGGAGCACTGTAGCATTTACACTTGGATTTAGCTTGGCGTGTCCTATTCAATGTTCTACGAATGACAGCTTCCCATTTGGATACAGGGCTATTATCCTCGGCACCAAAAATATTACCAGCATTCAAAGGAACTATCTCTTGGAAACTGCAGACAAAAATGGTCATGAATGAGAACTAGTGAACCTTAGGGTCACTATGGGATTATTACAACCAAAAGGCATTTACAACATGTATAACTAAGGCTCATTATGGAAATTAGAAAGTAGAAGAGAGGTCTAGACTCGAGTCCAACAGAATTATATCTCATCTCTAAGCAAATTTCATAACCATACAATTTACAACTCTACATAATTCACTTTTCTAAGCTTCTGCCCCATGAGAAATTGAGAAAGATAGCCTCCCATGAAATTGAAATGATGAATACAGAGTTAAGAGGGGTAGAAAATCAAAAGTCTAGCAAAGAGGCTGATGTTTTCTCCATTTGTAATCAATTATTCATACAATATAGGCTCTTCTTTTCAATCACTTGATAACTAACTTGAAATCAAATGAAGCATAGCTAAAGAATAATCATTGGCAGGATTCAAATAAGGCAAGTTCAATCAGGAAAATTACCCAAGCACATACATATCTGCTTGCTCTTGTTTACCTAGCCAGTCCTCGATATCCAAATCATTGGGCGGCACACTTCCACCAACATTCCAAGTGCCTACTAATATTCTGCCAAGAACCAAAGAAGAAAATATTATGAAAAGAAAAACATAGTGAGTTGTGGCTCGACATCTTAAATCCATAAAGAACAGAAAAAATGGAGCAAATATGAAATTGACTAACTTGATTTCTTTGGTGTCTATGTACTGTGCTCGCATTGTCTCCGATTTGCCTCTTCTTAGTCTACGCAAGAACTGTTCCGATGGAGTCCCTACAAATTAATGGAAATCCAGAGAAAAAGTGTGAGAGATTTAATATTCACTGGCACAACCATAGATGTGATAAACTCTGTTACTGGATTCGCCACACTAGTGTGGCAAAACCATTTCCGATCCACACCAGCAACTTGGAATCGCTGAATGGCACTGGAAACCACACCAGAAACTGCACCATTTCCCCACAAACTGCAAGCCAGAAAATAAGTACAAATAGACTCCACAAACTGCAAGCCAAAAAATTAGTAGAAATAGACCCCACAAACTGCAAACCTTCACAAACTGCAGATTTAAGGATAGCTTGTAAACTTCCACTATTGTGTTTATCTGCAGAAATATTGTAAGTATCAGCTTTTGGCCTTTTCTTAGCCTGGAAATCTTCACTTGAGGATTTCCAAATTCATGATACAGCTGCGGATAAACTTGCTGTTACTAATTTCATGGCAAACTGAAGACTATTCTGAATTGACTCAGATGATGGTAGGGCAGCAGCAATCACTACAGGGACAGTTTCAGGGGCATCATCGCATTGAGCTGAGTCATGGTAGACGGATATATTCTTGTCCTCACAATCACATGGTTGTTCTAGATGATTTCCCATAGTTACATGATTAGCATGGCTTTCAACCTTCTTCTCTGGTGTTGATATTTCATTAGCAAGATTGTATGCAGGCCCTACATGGTCGCAGTGAAAATGTGCAGTAGAAGATATTTTGGGTACCGCACCCCTAATCGCTCAATTTGGGACAGTTGCTGCAACCGCACCCACGATTCACACATCTTGGTGATAATTCACTTAGGATGTTGCCACAAGGGGCTTGCTACTTCAAGCACAACGATGACAGACAAATTTCAACTATAATGTTCACGATGAAGCACAAAATGTGTTTGGGAATTCAATCAATGTGGTATCACATAGCAGTCGTCTCTAACTGATCTGCAAGAAATCATCATAGTGCAAGTCCTTACCAGTAGCTTGAAAACGCGATACAGATTGGTGGTTGGCATTATTGCTAGCCGGGGTAGCTGGGCTAGTTGGGCTAGCTGGTTCCCTTTCAACACTCTTTGCATCTATAAGCAACAAAGAGATACAGAGAATTAGGTTTTATTCTGTGATGATGAATCAACCCAGCAATGGCATCTCATGGGGTTCAAACCTCAGAGTTGAAACATAGCTTTCTACTGCATTCTTCAATTCATGATTTTCACACTAATACAATCAAAAGGCATACATACCTTCTTCATCAAAATCGCTTTCAGTGTCCCTTTCGTCCGCACTGAACTCATCCTCCCTGGGCTTGATATTGAGCCATTTTTTCATTACAATAGCAGGCCAGAACAACTGCAGGCATTTACACCGGAGAAAATAGATTTCAAGCCAACTGTCCGTCTGCATTTATCAAATTAAGATATCCGAAAAAGTGCAAAATGAGCTCCTAATCACACTTCACAGAGAATTCTAAAGCTTCCATGTTGAAATTAGAGATTCCATACGGCAAACAAGTACCTCTCCACGCCTTCTCCTCCGGCCCCTCATTTTGGCAGATAAGCATTTCTCATCCGATAGGCTCACGGGGTGGCTTAATTTCGCCTCAAATCTTCTCCTCTACCTTTAAAAACCCTAGATAAACTCTCGCAATTAGAGCAACAATTGAACCTTCTTTCACGTTTCAAAGCTTGCGGTTCTCATTTATCCTCATAAGGAAACGGCAGACGACCATCCTCGGGTATTGGAACCGGGCAATTTTATAAGCGCATGACAATGGCTCGAATCTCACCGGTCACATGATGATGATTAGCACTTTAAGGAAAACTGAGTAAGGAGTCAGTCGATTTACTTGACGATAATTACTGTTTATGGAGATCAATTTTAGTTTATAGCACTTTACGAAAATCATTAGTGCACTGGGATCAACTTTGGTTTATGGCACTTTAAGAAAACTGTGAAGAATCTTGTTTATCGGACTTCGAGAAAACTAAAAAGAGACTCCATTTCCTGAATTTCTTTGATGATGATTACTGTATACTGTGATCAATTCTGATTTATCGCACTTTAGAAAATCATTACCATCTACGGAAATCAATTTTAATTCATCGTACTTACAGAATAATATGAGAAATGACAAAGAATTTTCCTTGCCCTAACAGGTTAAAAAGAAATACAACTCTTGAAGCTGAAATTCCGGAGTAGCCATAGCTTAAACGTTTTTTCTTACATCTATAACTGTAAACCAGTATTAATCTTTTGAATAAAAACCTAAGCTTAAACTTTGCGGAATCGCAAACCCAGAACGGTCATTCTAAACGCAAGGATAAATTGAA
Source organism: Picea mariana (assembly GCA_032191745.1). Classification (NCBI taxonomy): domain Eukaryota; kingdom Viridiplantae; phylum Streptophyta; class Pinopsida; order Pinales; family Pinaceae; genus Picea; species Picea mariana. The sequence goes on along the minus strand of JASDQU010010538.1, from coordinate 46,640 downwards.
GTACGCCGAAGCTGAGATCGTGAGATTTTTCAGATTTTTTCTGATTACTTTCAAGGCTCGATCCCCGATTTGCTCGTTGGAGAAAACGGCCAAATTTTGAGAATCAGATGGATTGCATGAACAATTTTGCGGAATCTTTTGTTTTCAGCCGTCTCGGAATCATGAACTTCGCAGAAATAGTTGTTGGGAAAAGGCGAAGAAATGGAGTGTAGGCCAACTGTTTGACAGAAAGCGTCGGAGTGAGTGATTGCACGGAAGGGTGACGGATTGGAAATTTGTCGGACTAAAAACTGTCAACCAAACGGAAAATGGAAAATCGGGAAACCGGAAACCGGTGTTTCTAGGAACGGCGGTGATTGCACAGAAGGGCGACGGATGGGAAATTTGTCGGACTAAACACTGTCGACGAAACGGGAAATGGAAAATCGGGAAACCGGGAACCGGTATTTCAAGTACCGGCGATAGGGATTCGACAGTGACCGTGGGGTTATTTAAGTGACTCGTGACCAGGTTGTTATACGACAATTTGAAGATGACGTAGATGTGACGTTAGCCATTTTGAATGGAATATGTTTCATGGGGGATCAAGAAGTGCACTTCAAATAGGAGTAACTTGCTGGTGTGGGACAGATATCAAAATAGGCTTTTTTGGGCAAAGTTCAATGCAATTACTTTTGCAAAAGTTTAGTTAATTAATCCCCACTTTGTATTTTTGAATCTTCATTTTGAATTTATGTGTTATGAGTATTGTAGATG
>JASDQU010010538.1:11832-24788 GCA_032191745.1 Picea mariana | reverse complement strand
TTTCTTTGTCGGAGTGGGTGGATCTTAACTGGAAGCCTTTGTTAGGTTATTCCCCAGCTCTAGTCTATCTGACCAAAGGGTGGGTGGGTTTCATTTATAATACACCCAAGGATTTTGCTATGTTTTTAGCTCAGAGATGGGTGATAGGTGGTTGCAGTCTTATGATTAAGCGATGACATTTGGATTTCAACCCAGAGACAAAATAATTCCACACCCGAGCTTACCTATACAGTTGTGGAATGAGGCCACTTTGGAAGCAAGTGGTAACTCATTAGGCTCCTTCATCTCTCTGGGTGAATCCATACTCTCGACTCCAAATAGAAAACTGGGTAAAATATTGGTGGAGATGGACATCCACGGGGGACTGCCTGAACTCTTCGAGATTGAGTGGAGGGGTCATAGAATAGTCCAGAGGATGGACTATCTCGGTATCCCATTCCATTGTAGCAAATGCCATAGTACTGGACATATAAGAAGTACTTGTTTGGGAAGAGAGGAAGAGGAAGTCTCTGAAGACATGACTCTTCACAGAGACATGGGGGACTTAGAAGACAAAGTGGTTTTAGCAGGAGCAGATTATTGGTTTCCCTCGTCTAATTTTAAACCCTCGCTGAATCAGGACATTACACTCTCCGGTAAGTTACATTTATATTGCCCGGCTCTGTTTAATTCTTTAACTTTTTTGGAGAAAGAAGCACTAAATTCCTCTCCAGTGCCGAATTTTCTTAATCCTTCTGTGGAGGTGCCCTCGGGGGGTGGTAAGGGGATTCCTTCCAGTAATATTTTGGTCACTCCATCCTTACCTATAACTGACAGTTTGTCGTCGGGAGGTCTGGGTGATATTGTTAGTTTGTCGTTTTGTGCTCGGAGTGGGTTACCTATCTCGGTTGAGCGTCTTGATGACCAGGTTCATTCTCCTTCCAACTCCTCCGTGGAAGTACAATAGGGGTTGTCTTCCTTCCCGGATGAGTCGCATTTGATTCTGAGCTGTCGTGAATCTGAGGAGGGATAATCTTCTTTATCTGTGGTCTTGGACTCTTTGATTCCCTATCTATGTGATAGTAGCCCTCCGGTCCAACTACCTACTTTATTTGGGAATGCCATCATTGACCCAACCACTTTCTCTGGTGATCATAGCATAGTGTCACCCCCTCAGGATGAGACAACAAAGGACTATTCCTGGTCAAGAGGGCTTGGAATTTATCATTCTCCTATTAAAATGAGAAGTACAAGGAAGAAATTACAGTCATCAACTTCTTCTTCCTTAGTCACGGATCCTTCCTCTTCTGACAGTGGGGCACTTAGAGCAGTGAAGGCCTTAGCAAGGGCTAAGTAATGATTTTCTTGTCATTAAATATTAGAGGGATTGGACGCTCCCTAAAAGCTTCCTCGTTTCGTCGGGCCTTGGAAACTACCCATCCAAATATTGTATTCCTACAGGAAACAATGGTTCATGAACAAAAAGCTCGGACTTTTGTGCATAAGTTTCATCCTTCTTGGGTAACTTGTGTGGTGAGTTCAGTAGGTACTTCAGGTGGTCTTATGGTATCATGGGATCCCCATATTTTTTGTTTGGCTCCTTACCTTACTTGTGGCGGGATTTTGTTAACAGGGACGATAATTGCTTCTAAGAGGAAGATCAATCTTCTTAATGTCTATGGCCCGTGCCTGGAGCATAAAATGTTCTGGACGTCTCTAGCAAACAATGGTATGCTATCTTTAAAAAGCCTTGTGATTGTGGGGGAATTAAATCTTACGGTATCAACTGGACAGGTTTGGGGAGGATCTGCTTCCTCGGGTCAACTTGCAGGTTTCTTCAATTCACTCTTTCGAGCACAAAAACTTATTGATTTCTAGCCCGACAAGTTACCCCCGACTTGGCGTAATGGAAGATCGGGTTCGGATTCGATTGCCAAGAGATTGGATAGGTATTTGGTTTCGGAGGACCTGCTCTTGGATGTTAGATTATACAGAACCTGGGTGGAATTTCCCTTTGTTTCGGACCACGTGCCAATTATTCTGCAGCTGGAGAACATTATCTTTCCAAAAGCTTACCCATTCAAATTCAATTCTCAGTGGCTATTAAAAAAAGACTTAATTAATATGGTGCATAAGCTTTGGAATGATCATAAATTTTTTCAGGAAGGATATTGCCAGTGTCGTTTTATTTGGAAGTTAAAGGACCTAAAAGATTTTACTAAAAAATGGGCAAAAGATTCAAGGGATCGAGATGCAAAAGTTTTGGAGAACTTGGAAGGAAATATCAAGCAACATTTGCAGATTCTCTCGGAGTGTACTATTCATCTGGAGGCGGAGTCTCATCTCATTAAAATTGAATTTGAAAGGAACAAACTCCTAAAATCGCAGGAGGACCTGTGGCGAATCCGGAGTCGGGCCATCTGGGTCCAAAGCGGAGATCAAACTACCAAGTTCTTTCACCAGTATGCTAACCATAGGAGAAATAGAAAATATATTTGGGAGGTATGTGATGATTCGAGAATTATTCATAAAGGCCAGAAAACTATAGTCAAGGAGGCAGTTAATTATTACAAGAATTTCTTTAAGTCCACAAATGCAGGCTCAACAATAGATCAGATTGGGGTGGCAAGTCTGTTTACAAGGATGGTAAACGAGGATGAAGCGAGGGATCTCTATAAGCCAGTATCATTAAAGGAATTGAAATCGATTTTATCCTTGTTTAAAAAAGATAAAAGTCCCAGGCTTGATGGCTGGACGGTGGAATTTTTCTTACACTTCTTTGACTTAGTGATCGAGGATGTTTTGGCGATGGTGGAGGAAGCGCGAACTTGTGGGTGCATAGCAGGAAGTATTAATTATACTTTTTTATCTTTGATTCCCAAAATCAATAAACCACAAAACTTTGGGGATTACAGACCAATATCATTGTGCAACCTGGTTTATAAAGTTATCTCCAAAGTGATTTCCAATAAGATAAAACCGATTTTATCAAGGGTATTATCGGTAGAATAGTTGGGCTTCTTGGAGGGTTGTCAGATCCATGATGCAATTGGCACAACAAATGAGTGCATTCATAGTATAAAAAAGAAAAATATAAAAGCTCTCATTCTTAAACTAGACTTGCAGAAAGCTTACAATTGCATTAATTAGGACTTTCTTAGATTGCTTTTAATTCAAGTGGCGTTTGGAATGCCCATGAAAAACTGGATTATGGCATGTGTGAATTTTGCGTCCTTTGCAGTATTAGTCAATGGGGAGGCCACTGATTTTTTTTCAGAAATGGTAGAGGTCTACGCCAGGGGTGCCCTCTATTACCATTACTATTTATTCTGGTGATGGAGAGTTTGAGTCTGTTATTAAAATTAAGTCAACAAGAAGGAATCTTAAAAGGAATAAAAGTTTCCAGAATTACAAAAATTCTACATATTTTATTTGTAGATGATGTTTTACTTCTGACAAACGCTTCAGTGCAGGAATGGAAGGAAATCGAGAGACTTGTTCAATTGTTCTGCTCGGTTTTGGGCTTAAAGGTGAATCAATTAAAATCGATTGCTCATTACTCTRGACTATCGRAGTCTGMAATTTCTTCATTCAAGCAGATCCTCCCATATAACTTCTCTGATCTATCAGTGGGATTCAAATATCTGGGATATTTCTTAAAGTCAGGTTTACAGAAAGCTGAAGATTGGGTTTGGCTTTTAACCAAAGTTGAAAATAAAACTAAACTTTGGAGCTACAGGTGGTTGTCCTTGGGTGGCAGGTATAATTTGTGTAAAGCGGTTCTGGAAAGACAACCTGTCTATTGGTTATCTCTTGCTTCAGTTCCGCTTTCCATTCTACATAAGTTAAGGAAATTACTCTATAGTTTTTTGTGGAACTGGAATGGTGATTATAAACACTATCATCTCTGTCGTTGGGAGACTTTAGCTCAACCAAAGCATTTTGGTGGCTGGCATTTTCGTAATATATTTTCTTTTAGCAAAGCACTGGCAGCAACAACCCTTTGGCGTGTTCTAACTAAAGAAGGAATTTGGCAAAAAGTAATAAAGGAGAAGTATCTTCCTTTTATCACAGTCAAAAATTGGCTTAGATCAGTTTCCTTTCATCAACCTTCAGCTTCAAAAATTTGGAATAGCCTACTAAAGTCCATCCATTTGATTACTAATTGGCTAAGCTGGAAGCCTGACACGGGCCATCATGTGGCTCTTGGAAGGGACATAATTCTGGGGTTGGGTAGTTCTTCCTTCCTTTCTCTTTCACTTCTCACTGTTCTCAGGCATAAACATTTCTCGGTATTAGCTCAGGTATGGAGAAATCATGGACATGAATCTTTGCTATCTACTTGGATCAACAACTTGGACATAGATCTTACCGGTGATCTGGCGGTGAAATGGGATCACTTCAAGCACCAGGTGTTACTTTATCTGAAAGTGAATATGAGCTTTTATGGATCGAGGGCGACTCATCAGGTTCTCTCTCGGCAAAGAATGTACATGCGACATTATTTTCTGCACTAAATCAGTCGACGCTCACTGGTTGGAGTAATCGATTGTGAAAGTGGAACATCCAACAAAAAATCAAGTTATTTCTGTGGCTGGTAGTGGAAAACAAAATTCTGACGTGGAATAATCTTCAACTCAGAGGATGGCAGGGCTTGGGACGTTGCCATTTATGCAAAATAGATAGTGAAGATAGTGCTCACCTGTTTATACATTGTCCATTTACTAAACTTATCTGGCGGAAAATTAAATTTATCAAAAAGTTCAACTAGGATTGGAGGGGGATTGAATTAGATGATTGTCTATCCAATTGGACAACGGATAAAAGTGCTCCTCTTGTTCTTGCGGCTTATATTTGCTGGTTTATCTGGTTAGAAAGGAATGCAGTTATCTTTGAAGGAAAGGAGCCTTCAGTTCTTGTAGTGGTTATAAAGACACTTGGCTTCTCACAAAAACCTGTGGTCAAAATGTTTACTCCTCCATTAGACTTCTGTTGGATATAACAAACACTTGAGTACCCTGTGGCATGTTTTGATGGTGCAACCTAGGTAGATGGGTGTTGTAGTGGTGCAGGGGGAATAATAAAACTCTCTTCATCAACATTTTATAAATGGTTCTTAAATTGTGGAGCTGGAACTAACACGAAGGCAGAACTTGTGGGAGTTTTGGCAACACTTTATATAGATAATCATTTGTCCATCAATAAGCTACAGATTCTAGGTGACTCCAAAGTTATCATAGATTGGTTAAATAACAAGAGTGATCTGTGTATTAGTTCCATAGAAGGCTGGAAACAAAGAATCAAGCTGTTAAGAAGGATGTTTTTGGCCACCGACTTTTTTCACATTTATCGTGAATTCAACAAGGAAGCGGATGAGCAATCCAAAAAAGTGCTTCTAGAACTGGAAGGATATATCTTTCTTCACAAGTGGTCTAGTGGTTTGGAGGGCCAACAAAGCCTTATCAACATATATTAGTGGAAACCTACTTCTGTTCCTTTTTTGAGAAGTTTATTCTAGTTTTGAATCCTAGTCGATTTATGTATTTGATACTTTTTCTAGACTGTGGTGGTTCTGAATTCTAGCTTCCTTATTTTTGTTATAATTGTTGGGGATTTAGTGTCCTGTATGGAGAACTCCTTGGATGTACTCTTGAATGCATTTTCCTTTGGTTTTTACTCAGTGGTCAGCTATATGCCATGACTATAAAAGATAGTCGGGCTTGCGGATGTAAAAATTATATTTTTTAAATATAATTGTGCTAATTTTCTACTGGAAAAAAACTAGAGCTACATGTAAATAGAACCCTTGTTTATATATAAATGTTTAATTATCATTATGGACCCTGTTGGAAGCTGCAATTAAAAAGAATGTTAAAAAAATACAAATTATAGGCGATTCAAAGTCGGTGATCGAGTGGTCTAGGCAAAAGGCTTCGTCATGAGATGTAAGAGCTACCCCTGCTTCGGGATATAAAACATGCCTTACAATCTTTCGAATTGCTCTTTTTTAGTCATATTATTTGTGAACTAAATGAGAAAGCAAATGAGCTATCAAAAGAAGCCATGTCTCTCCTTATTTGGGTAATGGACTATTATGAATTTATCAATGGGGAAGAAGTGGAGGCCATGGAATACTGGTTTTATACTGGTTTTAGACTATTACTAAGATGTAAAGTTAGTAAGTAGGAAATGTACTAACATACATACACTAAAGGGAAGGTATTTTGGTCGTTGTATGTGAATGTAAGTTACAATTTTGAGAATCAATATGTTTTTTATAAAAAGCTAATATGTAGATTTTGGATGTAAAGATAATCTCTTTAAGAAACATGTATATTCATTTCCCTTTAATATAATAATTTTTTTTCCTTTTAGAAAAAAATAAATGTTTAATTATAAAATTAATATGTCAAAAGTTATATATCAACTAAGATAATTTTTTTTAATAATTTTTTTTTCTTTTATAAAAAATAAATATTTAATTATAAAATTAATATGTCAAATGTTATATATCAACTTGATTGATAGAATAAAGTTCTTTTAATTCCTTTAATTGAAAATCATGTAAATTAATATATTATTATTATTATTATTATTTTAAAGTTTAATATTAATCATAATAAAAAAATAATTTTAATTAAAAGATTGATTTTTTTATTTATTTTAAATTATATAAATTATACATCTTCTCCATTTTCATATAAAAATTACCAATCCATAATTCTCATAATAAGAATCACGATTCAATAATATAATTTTATGAATATTTATGTTATAATTTTTATAGTATAGTTATTTATCAAAATTACAAATGGTTTTTGTTTACTAAATTATATATATGAAAAAAATCTTGTTTTTATTTGGAAAATTGTATATGTGATAAATCCTAAATTATTTAAAGTATAAAGACATATTAATAATAAAACTCAAAACTATTACAACAAAATTTTTATTAAGAACTCAACATGTCATTTACTAAAATAAAATTTAGATGAAAAGGATAATGCTCCTCCTCTCAATTACCTAAACTAAACCTAATTAATATCAAAATTACAAACTTTATAAATATCTTTAAATCACTTTTTAATATGACTCTATAACAATTCATCAACAAATTTTTCACCAAATTTAACATCAAATATTTTTGTTTTCATTTATATAATATAACATTTTTCACTAACTAATAATATAACCTTTATTACTAATTAAAAATTGTCATTACTATTTTTATTTTCATTTATATAATATAATCTATATCACTAATTAATAATATAACCTTTATTACTAATTAAAAATTGTCATCACCATCATCATATAATTTATTGATTATATTTTTAGTTTTGATTACAACAACATAACCTCTATCCACCTTTATAGATTAACTTAAAAGGAGTGAGAATAAGGCTAATATTTCCTTTCAAATAATTTGGAAAGTGCTACTTGTCTTTTAAATTTGTTTGGAAAATGTAATTCTTATCCATTAATATAAGAAGAAATTAGTAAATTTATAAGTAAAATTTGGAAAATGTCACTTTTGTCTTTTAAATTTGTTTGGAATATGTCACTTTTATCCATCAATATAAAAAAAATTAGTAAATCTATAAAAAAAAAAAAAAGTGGAGAAATAAGGTCAATCTTTTATTTAAAAGGTGGAGAGTTAGATCAATCTTTTATTTTAAATAATTAATTGCTTGGAAGATGTTATTCTTGCCTGAAAATGTTAAAAATTCAAAACTATAAATCTATATTTATAATATAGATATTTAAAAATTAATAAATATTTTAAAAATGTCAATGTATTTATCGTTAAGTCTCATTAAAGTTAAGTTTTAAAGATGTTAATGTGTATTTATCATTAAACTTTATTAAAGTTAAGTTTTAAGGATGTAACCTATATGCATCATAAAATATATTGATTCATGGTTTATTAACATACTTTATCGATATAAATTTCAAAACTAAAGAAGAAAAGTCTTTAAAAAGTCATAAATCTCTTAGAAAGTAAAGTATTGAAAAATAATATAATCATTATTATATATATAATTAATGTTTCTAAATAAATAATTACACATATTTATAAAATTTTTATTTTATTAATTACATATATTTATAAAATTTTTATTTTATTTATTTTGATGAAAGTTAAAAATAATAATCAAAACTATTACTATTCAAAGTATTAGATAAGTTTCATAACAATTATATAATAGAAATAATAAAATTAAAAAAACAATTTAATTATATATATATTAATAAAATATTTAGAAATATTTTATTAACAAAAAAAGTTATATTTTAAATTTAAATTAAAAAATGTGAATATTGAGAATATTCAAAATGTTGCAATAAATAAAAAGGGTTGCATGACAATTTAGTCCTTGCACAGTGTAGTCCATGCACAGTGAGTTTGAGAATATATAGTGAATAGTGAAACTTAATATAACCAAATGCAAAGGTAATATTGAATGTCCCTCAACAACATGTAAACATTAGTCTATAAGGGATAGTATTTCCTCTTAAAATAATAGAGAGTTGACTCTAAAAGGCGAAAGTTGAAGTACACTTTAGTACAAGAGTCCTTTCATTCCCAAGTCAGAAGATGAGAGTACACTTTAGTCTATCTTCGCACTCTGCAGAGCTACTCTGCTCTCCACACATATATATCCCCCACACAACCAACATGTATCACTCATCGTCCCAGACTCCCGCACTTCTTCACCTCTATAATAGTTCTACAGCATGCACTCTTCACCTCTGTACTTCCAATAGTTCTACAACACGCATTTTGAAAAGCGATGTAATTTGCATGATATCTAAGTCATTTATGACACGTTGATTTGCTTTGATTCCACCACTAAGTCTCCATACTTAGTTGAATTTATTTTAAGTAACAATGTTATTATAAAATTTGATTAAAGAAATGATATTATAAAATATGATACTTTTAAAGTATTCAAAAATAATTAATTTGCATGGTCATAATTTTAATTTTAATATTTTACTTAGCCATTTTTCATGTTGTGCTGAGCCTTTTGTTATGACTATATCTCGCATTACGTGGAACTATATCTTCAACACCTCCGCACTCTGTACAGGTATATTCTTGCACAACCAACACTTACTATATTATCAACCCTTATGCAGAGAATTCATATCAATCATTTATGGCACGCTGATTTGTTTTGATTCCACCAGTAACTCTTCATACTTACTTGAATTTATTTTAAGTAACAATGTTTATCATAAAATTTGATTAAAAAATAATATTGTAAAAGAATTTATTTTAATTAACAATGTTTATCGTAAAATTTAATTAAAGAAATGATATTGTAAAATATGATAGTTTTAAGGTATTTAGAAATAGTTAATTTGAAAAAATTTAAGATTTATTAAAAAATAATAAAATCAACAAAATATATATTTTTTAATTTATTAAAAGAAACAAATTTATTAATATTTTATACTTTATGATCACTTATACTCTATGACAACTATTTAATTGACAACTTCTACTTTATGATAATTAGTGTTAATTGACTTTTATCTTTGCATGCATAAGTATATCACTAACACAGGCAAAACTAATCATTATCATTACTTTTATATAAATTATTAATAGACTTGTTACTAAAATGTACTATTAAAGCCAAAACCAAACCAAATTCTTATTAAAAAGCCTTTAATTTTGTATAAATTACTGAATAGACCAAATTCTTCCAAAAATATTCACTGTCATCCAAAAAAATGTTATGTCAATTCAGGACATTAATGACCTTTTTTTTTTCAATTTCAATGATATACATTTTTATGGTTGAAAATTTATTATCTTCTAATAAGGAAATGCAGAAAACCACTACCACTCTCATTAAATTTTTGTGCTTATATAAATAAGCCGTTGTTTAACTGTTCTACGAAATGACTTTTTTTTGCAGGAATCCGAAGATATAATTTGTTGTTTAAAATCCATTTTTGAATTAAAAAATGGGTTCAACATGCTGAAACCCCCCAAGACACTCGGATTATAAAGAAATAATCACTCAAATCTATGGATCTAACAATTTCTTATTGGATTTCAAACAAATATCCCAAAAAATATCGCCAAAAAAAAAATCATTTCATAGATTGTTTAAACTACAACTATAAATAATAAGATTACTGTATATATATTTCAAAAAAATAATATATAAAATAATATTTAAATATATATTTCAAAAAAATAATATATAAAATAATATTTAAAATAAAAAATATAACATTAAATGTATAAATAGATTCACCATTTCAAAAAATCATAAAACACTTGTATTATATATAAAGTTACTATCAAACTTAATTTTCAAGGATGGAACTTGTCATCATGCGGCATTGGAAAGTAGCTACATGGTCCATTAACATAATTTTAAGGAACACCGTGTTTTTTTTTTTTTAAAGATGAAGATAATTACATATCTATAAACTTCACACAACAAACATACAATGTTGACCTTCAAGCACAAGACAAAGTAATTACATATTTATTAAATATGTGCTAATAACATACAATGTTGACCTTGTGCGACCTTAAAGCACAAGACAAAGTAATTACATATTTATTAAATATTTGCTAATATTTTATTGATGAGAAAGCTTTATACCTTACATTTGGATTAGATTAAGAGTATTTTTTATTTTTATTTTATTTAATGTTTTAAAACAAAAAGCCACTTTTTCTCTTAGTTTGTTTGTGACACTATGGAACTTAAGTGACTTTAGCTATTAATAATTAGCACCATAATATATGAATTTTAATAAGCTATTATTACACTTATTATTACACTGACCAACTTTTTAAACATAATAAAACATTATGTTAGAAAGCATCCTAAGTTTATTACACTGACAAACTTTTTAAACATAATAAAACATTATGTTAGAAAGCACCCTAATTAAGTTTAGGGAATAAATTACAATGAAGAGAAATCACTTCCTTTTACAATTCTAAATCTTTATGTAAGAAATGCCGAAATCACTTCCTTTTACAATTCTAAATCTTTATGTAAGAAATGCCACAAATTTTTTTAAATAAGGGAGATATAATTCATAACAATTGTGTACACATTTTTAAGGAATAGTTAAGTTTATGAAATAAATTACAATGAAGAGAAATCACTTTCTTTTACAATTTCAAATCTTTATGTGAGAAATGCCACAAAATTTTCTAAATAAGGGAGATATAATTTATAATAATTAAGTACACATTTTTTAATTAATAGTCATGTATGGTAAAAAAAAAAAAACTATTGGATAAGTAAAAGGGATGTTGGCCACAATAGAGTCCAGAAACATATATGGGAAATCATAGATAGGAATAGTGACAAATTAACTGATCAGGATGCATTAAAGGAAGCAACAATCCATTATTTCAAGGAATTCTACAAGGCTTCACCCATTTTGAATACAATTGAACAATGCAAGTTAATTGAATACTTTCCTCATATGTTGATTGAATATGTTAAATGATGAGGAGTCTAGCTCATTGTTTATTCTTGTTACTTTGGAGAAGTTGAAACCTGTTCTTTTTCATTTTAAGAAGGAAAAGAGCTCAGGGCCGGACGATTGGACAACCAAATTTTTTATTTTCTTCTTTGATCTAGACGGGGAGGATCTCCTCGCTATGGTGGAGGAATCAAGAAGATTAGGTACTATTGTGGGAGGTCTAAATTCAACATTCTTGACTTTGATCCCAAAGGAAAATAATCCAACAACATTTGATGATTTCTGACCAATATCCTTGTGCAATCTGTGTTACAAGGTGATATAAAAAATTATCGTCAATCAGATAAAACCTTTTCTCTCTAGGTCAATATCTAATGAACAACTGGGCTTTTTAAAAGGCATGCGTATTCAAGATGCCATAGGCACAACCCATGAGAGTCTCCACGGCATAAGAAAGAAAAAATTGAAATCCCTTGTATTAAAGTTGGATTTAAGGAAAGCATACGACTGTATTGACTGGGATCATTAAAGATTGATCCTTCTAAAAATTAGATTGGGGATCCAGATGACAAATTGGATCATGTCTTGTGTCACATCATCATCTTTTGCAGTATTACTTAATGGGGAGGCTATAGACTTCTTCAGAAGCGGCAGGGGAGTTCAGCAAGGATGTCCATTATCACCCTTGATATTCATATTAGTGATGGAAGGTCTCAGTTTATTACTGAAAAATAGCTTTGTGGAAGGCATTATAACATGTATAAAAGTGTCGAGACTGATAAAAATTCTTCATCTTTTGTTCATGGACGATGTTATCATTATGTCAAGGGAAAGTTTAATAGAATGGAGGGAAATCAACAAACTTATTTGCTTATTCTGTAAATCCTCGGGTCTATCAGTTAATCAATCAAAGACCACTATCCATTATGAAGGCCTCACGGAGTTAGAAATGACCCCTTTCAAATCACTCCTTCCTTATAACTTTAGTGATCTCTCAAATGGATTCAGATACCTGGGATACTTCCTAAAGACAGGGACACATCGCGCAGATGATTGGGAATGGCTAGTGTCCAAATTAACAAAGAAAATTGACTTATGGTGCAACAGGTGGCTATCTCTGGGAGGAAGATACATTCTGGTCAAAACAGTGATGTAAGGCCAACCTGTCTATTGGATGTCTATGGAATCTTTTCCCCGCTCAGTTATAAACAAGATTAGAAAAGTGATGTTCCATTTTCTATGGAATGGTCATTCTGATACACAGCAGTACCATTTATGTAGATGGGAAATCTTATCTAGACCAAAAAAGAATGGGGGTTGGGGACTCCAAAATCTTTTTCACTTCAATACGACTTTGAATGCTAATACCCTATGGAGGGTATTAATGCAGGAAGGTATTTGGAATCAGGTTATAATGGACAAATATCTACAAAATTCAACACTAATCAACTGACTTAGATTGCCATCTCACAATTTCAACTCTGATTCTAGATTTTGGTCCA
>JASDQU010010537.1:145967-155997 GCA_032191745.1 Picea mariana | reverse complement strand
TCAATGATGTGGCTCATAACTGCGGCATAGCACGAATATCTTTGAGGTCTCTCGCTCTCTCGGAAGGTACCACGAGGAGCTGCATGTCCTTTTGCCTCCTACAGAGTCTGACAAGTCCACGTAGGTCTCTTCCATGAATGTATACTAGACACCCAAATATTCTAAAGTTTCTAAATTCAAGCTTCACTCATGAACTGTGTCCATTCCTACCATCCTATGGTTCCCTCGTGGAACACATATCTAAGGAATATTGAGGTTCCCTCATGGAACCAATGTCTTCTCTAGGACACATCAAGGTTCCCTCATGGAACCAATGTCCCCGAAGACATATCATGGTTTCCTCGTGAAACCAATGTCTTGGTTCATTCATCTGGCCATCTAAGGCACGTCAGGATGAAGTCTACACCATCTTGCTCATCTGTGTGCTGAAGCCTGGCTACTTTATCTGCACCATCACTCGATCAAGCATGGCATAAATATTTTCTATCAGGGGGTGCGATTTGTCCCCTGCAACAAATGTATGAACACTATTCTTGATCTCAATCCAGCTACATACTTCTTGCTTATTTACCCTCCTCTCTTTCATCATCATTTTCATCCTTTTCAGATCATACCACTTGCCAACCATGGCATACAAATGTGACATCAAGATAAATGTTCCTGCATTTTGTGGTTCCAAATTGAAAAGGCATTCTGCAACACGATTTCCTATCTCCGTGTTTCCATGAGCTCTGCAGGCTCCAAGCAAAGCTCCCCAAACACTAGCATTTGGTTCAATTGGCATATTGTTAACAAGATCCTCTGCCTCGTCTAGATACCCGGAGTGACCAAGAAGGTCTACCATGCAAGCATAGTGCTCTATTCTTGGGATTAATGACCATTATGTGGACATAGATACAAAATAGCGCCAACCTTCATCCACAAGGCCTGCATGACTGCACGTAGACAGAACACCAACCAAGGTGATATTGTCTAGCTTAATGCCTGAAAATTCCATCTGTTGAAAGAGTTCAAGAACTTTATTGTTGTTCCCATGCTGACCATGTCCTCCAATTATAGCATTCCATGAAAAACTGGTCCCGTAGAGGCATTTCGTCAAAAAGGTGTCGTGCATCTTCTACTCTTCAATTCTTAGCATATCTTGAAATCACAGTGGTCCATGAGACAACTTCACGCTCAGGCATTTCATAAAACAAAGTGCGTGCATCTTCTATCTTCCCATTACGGATATATCCTGCGATCATTGTACTCCAGGAAACTACATTCCGTTCTGGCATTATTGCAAAGAGATGCCTTGCCTCTTCTATTCGATCGCACTATGCATATTTTTTAATCATCCGAGTCCATGCGGCCATGTTTCTTTTAGGAATTTGCTCAACAAATTGTGTGCATCCTCTAGTCTTCCCTTCTGAGAATATGCCAAAATCATTAAATTCCACAGGATCAAATTCCGCTTACACATTTTCCTAAACAATTCCTGTGCTTTGTCTACTCTGCGATCAACGATATAACCTGATACTGAAATCCAACCATAAAAACAATTATAGTCATTTCATGTGATGAAACGAAAATGGGTAGTACATTGAAGCCGATTCCGAGTCATACCCTCCCTTGGGAAGACAAGGGTTGGCGATTGCATTTACAAGACACGAGCACGCAAGTTTGATCCTGATTTGAATGGCTCATTTTTCTAAAGTTTTTTTTTTTTTTTTTTAAACTCTAGGTTTCATCAACCCTAGAGGCTGGACCATCTCCTGTTCTTTTGAAGGTTGACGTTCCTTGGTCTGCCATGAGGGGAGACTTGTCAAAAAAAGATCAAGTTTTAAAAACTGCTACGGGGCTTTTGAACAAATTAACTCCGCAAAAGTTTGATGTTCTCAAAGATCAACTTATAAACTCGGGGATTAACTCAACAAAAATTCTGCTCGGCATAACATCTCTTATTTTTGACAGAGTGGTGACAGAACCGATATTTTTCCTGATGTATGCTGAGTTGTGCGGGGAACTAAGTTGCACACTCCCTCAATTTCCATCTGAAGAGCCAAATGAAAAACCAATAGCATTTAGGCGGATTCTTCTTAACACTTTCCAAACGACGTTTGAAGGTAAAGATAATCCGCAAGCTAAAATCAAGGAAATGACAGCCCTAGATCGAGAAGCCGAACGCCGTGACAAGGATGTTGTTTTTCTTTCTTTTTTTACCTGGGCCCTCCTATTAGGGAGTGAGGCCATGTTAGTTTTAATTCATATGAGATATGAGAGATATTCGATATATTATTACAATAATGAGTGTTCTATATATAGGGAACATAAGGTGACCGTCCATGAATGGATGTGTCCCTTGAATAATCAACAACTATTTATTATTATCATTTACTTATAATATACTATATTTAATAATCAATAATAATTGTATTATTAATTATTATCTTTAGAGAATGTCTTCCCGATGTTGTCTAAACATCAACACTAGTTTGACTTTAGTTGATTGGTCTTGAGTTGAGAGAGTTTAGTCTATCATGCTATAACATATGATTTGTTGCAAATGAATGGCCCCACATACTATTGCCCAAGTTGAGTTTGGCGCTTATCCTTTGTTATACTTGGAAAAAAAATTTAAGCTCTTGTTTTTTCAACATAGGAGATGCTCCCTGGGTGATTCCATTTTAAGATGTGACATATAACCCCATCTCTCATTTTCTCCTCCAAAGGGGTTGTAATCTTGGGCCTTTTGGGGCATTGATGACATTGGTTCTTTAAGGCCACCTCACTTCCATTGACATATTTGTAGAGAAGCTCCTTGATTTTAGTTACTCTTTGGATGCCCTTGATCATATTATCTCTCACAATAGGAGAGTTCATCAAGGCAACAAGGCATGAAATTGATTGGAGGTACATCAAATACTTGGGTCTCCCTTCTTTAGAGTCTTGGCCCTAAGATGGAATTTTGGTATCAACACTTCATTTATATGGACAATGGCCTCAATATCCATGTTGGTTACATTTAGTGTCATTGAGTTTATGGCCTTAGGATCTACTTGACTAGTTGTGGGATTGCTCACATAAGTAATGGATCAAGATGTACCATGTCATCCCAAGGTTTGAGATGATTTATGAGATGCTATCTCTAGGAGATCGAATGAGAGGAACACTTTGTCTTTAGGTGCCCTGGATACTATGGAATTTGAAGGAGGTTTTATTGCTTGTTCTGATACATGTGTGGTTTCCTTGTGACCTTTTTTCGCTACCCTAATCAAAGATGTCTATGATTATATGTTTGGAAGGCAATTATATACAAATGCAAGAGTTTGTGAGGCCTTTACAAGCTCGATTTCGTGTGGATTTTGTTAGGCTAATTTCCTTTCTTTTTCCCTATCTGATCTCATGGAGGCACTACTTGTGCTAGACTGATTTTGACACCTATGAGTTGATCAATGGTCGATTTATGAAACAACTGGCTTCCTCTTGTATGTTTGGTAGACATGTTACTTCATGAGATATCAATGATAAAATTGCTCACAATGGAGTACAACCTCCAAGGTCAATACAAGCAACAAAAGAAGCTTGAACTTCATCATGATATTCTTCCCATTAATCTCAAATCTTAGGAGAGACAAGTCTTCTCGCTCCACAACTCCTTCTAGGATGGCACAACTAGTCCCCCCGATTTGTGGGCACTCTTTTAAATACATCATTAGGATTTGCATCGGTTCCATGAGGACATGGATGTCTCTTCTCCCTATGTTTTTATGGTCTAAGTCAATATGAGATATATTGGCATTTTCTGTCTCATTGTCCATCTTGGAACAAAAGGGGTGTCCCATATAGGTGGAGAACCCTCCTCTAGTCCTCTATTTGATGGAGAGTTAGGGTAGATATTTTGGTTAGTTTCTTGTTTTCAAACAATTGAATAATGAAAATAATCAAGGCTAGTCCATGATCATATCAATCGGTTCTAGCTCTAAGATGTTGGTTTCTAACTAGAAAATTAAACGCTCGAGCACATGAGGCTTTTTCTTTGCATCCATCCCTTTACAACTATTAATGAGGACATAGATGCCTCTTCTCCTTGTGTTTTTATGATCATATTAGTATCTGATATACTGTTATTCTTTTCCTCATTGTCTATCTTGATACAATATGAGCTCAATAAACTTATGGGTTGATAGTGAGTTTCTCATTCATTCTTTTCATGCTACTATACTATGAATATGTTTAATTGATATATTCCATTTGGCTTCTTTGTTGTCTGGATGTCTGGTTGATAATTGTTTGATATCTCTTCTATTGTAAATCAAGCATATTATATGGTTTTATGCTTTTATTAGAATACCAAGCATCCTCTAATTTTATTAATGTTGCTCAAGTTCTTTTGTCTACTCTGCAACATTTTCTTTGTCTTGTTTTTTCCACAAAACATGCTTATAAGACACCCATTCCTTATAAATCTAGATTTCCTCCATGCATACTTGTTGATCCATGTCTCACCTTTCAATCCATGTCTTGTATAAATCTTCTCCCAATCCACTATCCCCTTAGTTTTCTTAATCCAAAGTTTCTTATACTTGGCCATTTTTTTTTATGTGTGCAGAGCCTTTTACTATCACAATACCCCCGCGCTTTGCATAAATACCTCCTTTGCACTCCGCATTGATATTTCTCCGCATAACCCAACACTTAGTTTATTTTCAACTCTTGGTGTGAAGAACTCACACTACTTTTCTCCTGTACTTATGCATTTCCGTACTCCACATGTATTACCTCTGCACTTTGCACATGACCTTTCCCGCATTGACCATACTTAGTCTATTTTCAACCCTTTTGTGCAGAGAACCAATATCACTTCCCTTTCCTGCACTCCTACACCTCTACACTCCCAATAGTTTCACACAACTGATTCTTTTAAGCCACATGCTTTGCTCTATAATCAAGAGTCATTTATGACACATTAAGTTGCTCCGATTTATGAGGAAAGGGTGGCGATTTAGGACCAATGGGAAGTAAATGTCCCATTTTTCAAATAGCTACTTTGTGGTTTCTATTTATGATACTCATATTTCAAAAGTAATTCATATGTGTGGAAATGACATTTTAGTAAATACCCTGCATGGACTTATTCCTTTAACAATTCAAGCTTTGTAATTCATTACTATAGTTTCACATATACCAAAGTGCATTGAAGAAACACAAAGTATGAAAAATAGAAGGAAGAAGGAGCCTTTTTGTGGTGATACAATTAATTCTCTCGCAAGGCACAACAAGGAAGAAAATAAATTGCAAATAGAAAATGTCAGTGTAAAAAACAAGGTAATTCAGAAAAAGATCTTAGAAGTCGATGCCTCAGGAGTCAGACCCTCTGGAATTCTGAAATTACATTTTTATATAAGTGATGCTCTTTCCCATTCAATTTCGGAGCAAGAATTTGAAAAGTATTAAGTTAAAAAAGAGAATAAATGAGCTTGAGAAAGCTTTGACTCCAAAGATACTGTTTACACAACCACTAGTCATACTTCTGTCATACTAGATTCCACCAAGTACACTAGAAACCTCAATCCGAGTAAGAAAGTATTCCCAACTATTGAGTGGATTAAGACTCTATGTTGTCGAGAATATAAAAAAAAGACTCAATATTATTATTTCACAAGCGTGGGAGGTCGGTACTAGACTACAGAGTTTATCTCAAAGGATTACAATATTTACTAAATATTTGAAAAAAAAATTAGAGCATGATGAAGGCTTTTGTAATAATGAGGTAAAAAATTTCATTGCACGGGTCACTAGCTTGAGTGATCATCATAGAAATCAACAACAATTTCCCTCAAACAAAAGAATAAAACAAATTAGGTCAAGATGGGAAGCAAGGGTAAAAAATATTAGAAGATAAAATTGTTGATTGTGAGAAAATCAATGAAAAAAGAGGAGAAGCTTTTCTAAAAGCATTAGATATTATAAGAGAACTACATGGCCTATAAATTTTAATAAATTCTAGAATCATAACCAAGGAACAATTAGACAAGGACTTAGCCGCTGTGAAGGCTTCATGGGCCGACGAATTTGACAACCTCATAGAGTTTTGAAGAACTTAAGCATTGAATTGTCACATTTGTAAATGAAAACGAGGATCACTTGTTAGCACTTGATGAACTCCACGTGGAATATAAAGAAATAGAAGAGGATATTTCCGTGCTTATAGTTAAGCAAGAAATCACCATCCCACTGATAAAGGAGTGCATAATTGAATGGCTCAAGAAGTCGTTACAAGAGATCAACGATCCAAAATAACTACCAAAGACAATTACCTCAAGCGAACCCTGAAGCTCTAAATCACATAAAGGTAAACCTCCAACAACACAAGACAAAGAGTGAGAATAGTTCCTTCTTAGTAAGTCAAGCATCTGTTACATTTGGCCTTCCTTTTCTTTTCTTTTACTTAATTAGTAATCCCTCAGTCTTATTTGTTTCATTATTTGTGAAAACCTAAGACCGATTTCTAATTGTTTCCCTTTATTTCTTCTATTTAATGGTCCACGGGGCCCCCATTCCTAGTCCATTTGGACAAACACCTTTTACTTTTCTGAATATTATAAACATTTTAAAAGACAATTGTATATCTTTTGAGGTTCCCATAGAACTATTTGGGATACATTACTAGTGATTTTTTAGACTTTGAGTTTTAAGTTGGATTTTCAAGTGTGTGTCCATCAGTGTTTCATATTTTCAATCAATTATCATCTTAAGTTCTCTACATATGTGGCCATTTACTTTCACTCTGCCAAATGATATTTTCCACTTTATGCTTTGATGGAAATGTTTCTTGTGAGGATTCCTATTTTATTTTTATATGGACAATCTTGTACAATATGTTCAATCTTGTATGATATTGTAAATATTTATGTGAATAAGCCTGGTCCTATCTCATGCCTTTTTTTCATTATGAGTATTTGTTTTTGAAATAAACCTGGTCCTTTTTCGGTTTTTTATTTTAATTATGTAATTTATTCATATAGAGGAGTACCACATCTTTAAAAACGCATGGGGATTTATCGTTGTGAGGTTGTTTTCAAGACTTGACAGTCATATAGATCAACAATACTCCATATTAAAAGTATTTTCCAACAACATTTTGTTTTTCCATGGATTTTTATTACAGTTGTTACAAGATACACATAGCCTTCATGCCCATCTTTATCCATATTGTGTATGTTCACTTTTAGTGTTCAAAATTTCAATCTTTATCCATATTGTTTATGTTCACTTTTAGTGTTCAAAATTTCATTAGGAATTGCATTCCTTAATCTTCTTTGATCACGACGAATCTTTGGTAGTGGATTTTGTGTTTAAGCATGGTATATGATATACAATATTGATAAAGTTAATGTAGAGAAAGTCTTGTGTTTTTGTTTGGATTTGGATTGTGTGATTTTGTTTTCAAAAAAAAAAAACTTCCACCTTCCAATGTTCTTAAAATTAGAAACCTAGT
This sequence comes from Picea mariana, assembly GCA_032191745.1. Taxonomy (NCBI): domain Eukaryota; kingdom Viridiplantae; phylum Streptophyta; class Pinopsida; order Pinales; family Pinaceae; genus Picea; species Picea mariana. Next base: position 148,517 of record JASDQU010010537.1, on the reverse strand, counting down.
GGAATTGGAAAGTCCAAAATCTTGAATCTAACAAGGAACTAGGACAAAAAATAGAAAGAAAAAATAGTTGTATAAAAAATACATAAAATATTCAAATTTTACTAATTGTTTTGTATATTCCTCTATATCAACATATATGTATCACACTCGTGCCATTTTTCAGAGTGTGATACATATATGAACCAAAATACATAAAAATTGAGACTCTAAATAGCCTCTAGAGTCCCCAAAAAATCATATTGCAACAAATCACTACACCATATCATCAAAATCATAATGTAGAACAAGATCCTCATCATCAGAAAATAATCACACATAAGCAATTATCATTCTACAATATTACAATCCCCCATCCCATGAGATGTAGAGGATCAAGGCTACATTATTTTATTTCTTATGCTGCTAAAATATTGAAAAATTGTTAGCATTTACTAAAATTGGAAAAACATATTAATTTGTAATTTCTTTGTGTGAGATCCTAGCCTTTAGGAGTCTAAGACCATTACCAATCCTGAAATGGGGATTCCACTTTTAACTTTTAATGCGGGTGTGCTATCATTATATAACATTGTATTATGGTTTAGGACAAGAGGAAGGTAAATTTTTATTGTTTTCCCCCTTTTTTTGTGTTTTGGGGGCCTTGTGTTGGATTACTTCCGAGCACATTGGTTTGCATGGTTTGGATAAGAACTACTATGAAGGAGTTCCTCTTTAGATTTTTAATGAACGAAGACCACTTTTCAATGAAATCCCTCTTACTTGAACTCAACCAATTTTCATAACATTTGTTTCACTTAAACTTACCTAGTATCAATTGTTTGCAACATGTTCATGTATTTGGTCATGAAAGTTCTCTAAAATATTTTAACCCTTTTCATGTGTGTGCGTGTGCGCGCACATGCACACTTATGTCTATGTGCATGTCTAAGTTTTACATGTATATGTGTATCCAAATATTTGATGCCATCATCTATGTAGCAAATGTTAATAATATACATCTAGCATTAAAATATATTGTGAGTTAATAGAAAATATATTTGGGTTTGCAATATAATATGATTTTTAGTTTTTTTTTTCCTCATTTTCAAACATAGAAGGCGGCATCGAGAGAAAAAGAGAAATTCACCATTTTTTTTTCATCAAGCTAAGGTAAATCAAGTTTTTCCATCGCCATTAATGGATTTATTGTGGAGTGATGATTAATTCACAACTAGTATTTTGTTTGTTTTTTTATATTTAAGACATGGATTAGAATGTCCATTAAATTTCACCCTTCTTGTTGATTTTTAATGAGAGATTTAATATTTCAAGTAGATCAAACTTTTTATTTGTACCATTTAATTGTGTTAATTTCCATTTCCTTTTGTAACTTAGATTTATTCATTGACCTATAAAAATGTCAAAGGCTTTGGAACCATTATGAGAATATGGTGAGTTGCTTGAATCTCATAACAAAAGTTGAAACTTTTTATTTGTACCATTCAATTGTGTTAATTTCTATTTCCTTTTGTAACTTAGATTTACTCATTGACGTACAAAAATATCAAAGGCTTTGGACCCAGTATGAGAATATGGTGAGTTGCTTGAGTCTCATAATCAACAAAAGTTGACTTGCAGGGGAAAGGAAATGAATGACACAAATGATAGCTTGAAATACCACCTTGCAAAAAAATTAAAGCATGAAAGGATCTAAAATTTAGTGTTAAAAGCTTTAAAAAAAAATAAAACCACTAATTCAAATTTTTATAAGAATTTTTTTAATTTTTCACAACTGCATTAAAAAAATTGGCTTAATGAATTAAAAACCAGCATTCAAACATTAAAATTAAAAAAACCAGAACCGATAACAAAAACAGAACTCGATGAAGGAGTGAGCTAACTCTGGAGCAATCTTCCCTCCTGAGTTACTTTTCCAGTAGGTCCTCTACGGTTTTATATTTTTGACCAATCCAGAGCTCTGGTCGATTTTCTGAGTATCTGGATTGGTTTAAAATGGGGCAAAACCCTAGATTAAAGTTCTGAAATACATGGAACTTTGATCTATATGAAACTCAGACAACCCCTGAAAATCTGACCAAATTCAAGTCCATTTTTTTTAACCCAAAAAACAGGTCTGTTTGCTCCCGAATTAACCTACTCCATGGATGAATTGTTAATAAAAATTATCCACTACATCTCCAAGTCTGCTTTAATTAACTATCTGATCCATAAAAAAATGCGATTACATCACTTCACCTTTTACATCAATTAATGACCTTCAATCTGCAAAAACATGGTTTCTTCATGCAGTAAACGGATACAGGCTCACCTACTCTCCCAATAAAGGGGCTTCTTCCTTGGAAGAGGACTTCGATGGAGACGAAGAAAATGAACAGAAGCAGGAACCCACATACCAAGAGACTGTTGATCTGATCTGTAGATCTTGGACAAATTCAGACTCAGAATCGACCGAATCAAAGCGCCTCTACGTGTATATGCCAAGACGGGGTTCGACTGGTCTCTTAACCTTGCTGAGAGAATGCTGCCTATTAGTTTTTGATGGCGAGTTGG
>JASDQU010010537.1:123376-133872 GCA_032191745.1 Picea mariana | reverse complement strand
GGTGATTTCCCCATTGAGGAAACATAACACACATGTGATTTTGGAAATTTCAGCAAGTACAAGTTCTAGGGTTGAAGCACGCACCTCTCTTGGGCGCTAGCCTTCTTGGTTTTTGAGAGCACCCTTTTGTGTGCTAGGTCTATGGTGTGGGAGATCTTTCTCTTGAGAATATAGCAAATGATTGGCTGAGTTTTCTTCCCTTGTTGAGAAGGGTTTCCCAAGATACTTCTTGTGTTCTTGTGCATGATATTTCTTCTTGTGATCTTGGTTATTGCAACAATTGTTAATGGTGTAGCTGCATTTGTCTATGGTTCAAGTAAATGCTAAAATTTAAATAAACCTCATGCTTGAGCCTAGCCTATTGAAAATTCAACAGGTATGAATATATTTGATGTTGTTGTTTATTTACATGCACCTATATTTTCTAATACTTTTCCCATATTACCAAAAAATTTATTTTTGGTGTGATAGAATTAACAAATGACTTGTTCAATTATGAATGGTTTTTGTGTTCAAGAATATAATTTTTTTTAATTAACATTTATCAAATATATTTGGTACATATAAATAAATCTTGCTATTTTTAGTCTCATAAACTTAATAGACATTGCATTTTCACAAATTTATCTTAAATCACATGCACTCGCATAAATGCTGGATTAAAAGGTTAAATGATGCACTCACATAAATGCTGGATTAAAAGGTTTACAACCTTGGCAATTTACATAGTATAACTTAACATGATATTAGTTAAATGGTTGTGGAAATTTATTTTCATTTAAATTGTGACCTTGTTGTAAACTAGCAATTGTTTAAATCTACCCTTCTTTACATAAACCTGAAGCCATATCGAGCTTGTAGTTTGGGAAGATATTGTTCTTGATTTTTGGCCTAGATGCCAAACACTTCAAAGTTATTTCCATTGATAATTTTCAAACCCATGTACATTGGCCTTAGCAAATTTGGTTTATTTTCCTACCGTTTCTTATTTACTGCAGCACATTTTTCTATTAAAAACACAATTTTATTCATTTGGAAATAGTATATTCAAAGTGAATTAAAACTAGGGTTTTGTGGGCACACTATAAGAAGTAATGTAAAAAGTAATGTAAAAGAAATATAGTTATGTCTTCAAACTACAATGATATAGACAAAAGGACATGTTGTCAAGCCTCGAGTTAAATTGTAACATACATCTTTTATAAAAAAAATGATTATGTGAAATTATTCCGCTCACTTCACTAATGTTAAAACTGTGGTGGTTTTCTAGTATATGGTAAAAGCCCATTAATTATATTTAAATTAATTATATTAGAAGACAGACCATGTATGAAAAATGGGTCTTTGGTAAGCTGACATAAATGAAAGGATAAGGTTATTATGATCATTTTTATAAGAATTATATTGTTTGTTTGGTGCATAGATTGGTAGTTATAAGATTTGCATACAACATTGCATGAAAAAATGTGTACACATATAAGGAAATGAAATGAAATTAACATTAAAATTTGATTGAATTGTTGTTACTTCCCTCCCCATCTTCAAAACTCTTCTCATCCTCACTCTATAAAAGCATAATAAAAGAACACAAGTTCAAAAAAAAAAATGCTAACGTTTAAATTTGTAAGATAAACATATAGGTTAAATAGTTTTCAATACCCTCCAATTCCTCCAAACCACCTTCATCATCATTATTTTAGAAGAATATAATATATTTCAATCAATGAATAAATAATTCAAACTATATATAAGTTAAATAAATAAACACAATTAACAATTAACTACCTCTGGTATCGGATGTATATATTCCACCATGCTTTCATAACTATTCTTTGAGACACACTTTAATTCTTCATTAGTGGGCTCACACCCGTAATTGTTTAAGTATAAGCAATAAGAGAAAATCATACTTAATAATGACATATATTAAGCTAGTATATTGACACAATAAATGAGATTATAGTGATAAACTTACAAAGCACCCTCCAATCGAGGACCTCTCAAATGTTAAGTTTATCAGACAAATGACCACAAAAGTAGACCAATGGTACTAAAATATTGCATTAGAGAAAGATAACAAGTTAAAAGCATATCGGAATAAATAATTGCAAGCATCTCAAAATCAATAACTACAAGCATATATTCTTTATTACTTTGGTAGCCTTTTGTTGTGGTGTCTCAAGGTCCACTCCTTGTGCCTTCTTATCATTAGCAATCCTCTTTGACACTAATAAATCCTTAAGGACATTTTTAAACACAATTTTGTCAAGATTAAATGAGCTTTGTTTTATGTCTTTACCTTTCTTATCGATCTTTGCGATGTTCTCATTGAACATTTTCAAAACCACAAAAAATGATGTCACCTATAAAATTAAATGACAATAAATAATGAAATATAAAAGAAAAAAGGACTACAAACATGAGTGACTAAATATTATAACATGATATGGGTTCCCCTCACCTTGATAGTCTTAAAGAATCTATGAAGGACCCATTTATCACTAAATAGTACATTTGGGAACCTTTTATGTAGTTGTTGTAATGCTTGTTGCTTACTAACAATATTTATTTCATACCAACGTTTATGGTATTATTTTAACCACTCCCTCTTAATGGTGTCAAAAGTTTCTTGATGGAAAATTGTGCCACTACCAAATTTCAAAACCTCTCATTTTCCATCAACTTACATATTGTCGTCATGAATTGCCTTTGCTCTATCTTCTGCCAAGACAAATATTCATCTTTGTTCATTGTGAAATCTACAACCTATGCTCAAACATTAATATGCACGTAGTATAACAAATAATTACCTTGAAAATTGTAGTATATTGGATTCAATTACACTCTAAATTTCACTAAAAAATGTATGATAAATCATACTATTGCTAACATGCTTAGATATACTGTGATTAAGAGCCCTGTAACTTGATCCAGACGACATCAAATTCAATTACTCCATATCTATGTGTGGTTTCTTTTTTTTGTTATACTATTTTTAAATGTAGGTTTTTTTTATCAAGCTTTTCTGTAACATAAAATAGACTATAGAAAGTAACAACTATAATTATCAATGCAACTCTTCATAAATAAATACATATTTTTCAATATTATATAACAATTAGAAAGTATGTAGTTACAACTCACCAGGGGTTTCTTGTTACTTCCTTCATTGGTTGCAATTATTTTACCTTTTCTTCTCTATTGTTCCTCCTCTCTTTCACTATGTCTAGCATCATCATCTGATCCATGTCCACAAGAAGATATATGAACTGTAATCCATTACAATGATACACTATTAAGTTAAGTCAACACAACCATGTAATAACATATATGCATAATTTGACACAAACATTGAAAATGGACATGCATAACATCAACATATGCAGAGACACAAAGTCTAACCCTCTAACTCAAACACATGCATAGACTAACCATCTAACTCCCTAGTACGCTAACCAAAAAATATTGAACTGTTCTTTTTGTTAGCTTAATTTGTGTGAATTGTATTTTGGTATGAAAATTTCACAGTGTGGCATCTAATTACCATATTTTGTGGAACATATTCTAGTAGAAGTATCAATGAAAAGTAATATAGATCCATCCACCAAATGTAGCCAAAGTGAGGTTAGAAGTGTTGGGAGAACAAGCCATGTTGACTCTCAAAAATATTTTTCATTGCATATTAAACCCTTATAGCCCTTACAATTGAATTCATTGCATCAAGCTATGCTTTGTTGAGGTCTCTAGCCCATAGCTCTCATTGATGATAAATTTATTATATATCAATGATATTCTAAAAATATTTGTACTTTAATAATTACCATTGGGGATTTTAGTGAAGTAGAATTTATTGACATGCCTATATTGGATTCATATTTGACCACTAATCGATAACATCAAAAGCCAAATATATAATTTTTAGTGCAAAAGAAATGGTGTTTGTCCACATCAAGAATCACTCAAATTTTCATATATCTACAATGTTATTCATAGGCATTTTCAAAGCATGAAAGAAATGGGAATAATAAATATTATGGACCCAGAATAAGGTTATATTTACCTTATTCCAATGAAGCAATATCACTAATAATGTGGGTGTTAGAGGAGCCATTGAATTGAAATGCTTCATCGCTCTTTTTGTTAGCTTTGTATGTAATATGGAATGGATCATTATATAATTTTTCATCTATCTTGGTACTTTATGGGAGGAAAATTTGGAGGAATTGTATTGCACGACCCACTTTAGTGGTAGGTCCCGGTTTGGAGATTTGGGCTCGGGACCTTCAAGAGTCATTTTGAGGCGTAAAACAACACATTTTGGGGTCAAACTTTAATGAGCATAGTTACATTCCCTTGATGATGTTCTACACATTGATACCTTTCCAACGGTGCAAAAATCACCTCAATCAGAGCTCATATGTAGAAGTAATACCTCCCACAAATTGATGTACCTTATTGACCACCATCGTACCGAGTGGATGTCATGTTTCCCCCATTACTCACACATGTTGGGCTATCCATGTGTTGAATATTAAAAATAATATAGAAGGTCCAAAACTCAACACTAAGGGTTGAGGGATGCACAAACCCTAACCCTAGACGTCTATCATGCTATGTTGAATAATGGGCTACTAGGAAGAGAGGGGGTTTCATTCTTTTAGCATTGTAATTTTTCCATAGTTGAGAAAAGCATATAGGAGTGGTATTTTAGAGCATAATAGAGGAGGAAGAATATTTCATAGCATTCATTCAAGCGACAATGCCAAAGGAAACTCCATAGTGAGTGCACCTTTCTTTGTATTTGCATTGCATCTTGTGTTCATTTATGTGGTGGTCTATTCATTTGTTTTTTCTTTCATTTTCTTATTTCAATTATTTTCATATATTTGAGCAATAAGCTAGTGATAATAAATCTGAGATCTTAGGTAAAAAACCTGCATAGTAAAATATTTTAGCATAATACAAGTTTTTTGTGATGAATTGTTCCAGTGGAATATCCAGGTCAGTTTACATATTAGGTTGTGTGAATTGTATTTTGGTATGAGGAATTCACAATGTGGCATCTAGTTACCATATTCTATGGAACATCTTCTAGTAGAATTATAAGTGAAGAGTAATATATTACTAGCTCAAATGTAGCTAGAGAGAGGTTAACAAGGCTTGGATAATAAGCCACATTGAGTCTCCCCATAAATATTTTTCATTGCACTATTATAAATCTCACTATATTCATTATTTATAAGGAGAAAACTGAAATTGTGACACCAATATCTCCTTTGCCGACATCTTTGGCACATAGCTCTATGGTGGGAGTTCAACCTACAATGTAATACTACAACAAATGGTCTTTTACTGACCTTAGTGTTAGTGGAGGTTCCTTCATGTGTTCAACTCTGTGTGCTAGTGGGGCTACTACATAGTTTGAATAGAGTAATTCTTGTGCCTATTAATGGGTAGGCATAAGAATCCCATTGATAATTATATTAGATAATTAATTTAAAATATACATGGGATATCTATTAATAATGCCAATACTCCTCCACTAGTAGGTAGTTTTTACTCTACAAAAACCTCCCCTTCAATGGTGCCATAATCCACAAAGGGAAGAGGAGGAGAAAACACTACAATGGGAATGTCAATAGCCAATGTGTCCTCTACCCAAAAACACCTCTTAAGTAGTAGCAACATATTGTAGTGGGAAACGGAAGAGAGCCCAACACTATTGTTCATCCTATTAAGGTACAATAGCAACAACCCAATGTTGTGTCATCTTTGAGGGTAAATTTCCAACATATGCAACTAAACATGGTGGCATCATCCATTATCAAAAGTAGTCCACAACATTTAGGATGTTGTAACAATGGATCTAAGACCATTATGAGAATGGCGGCTTAATCATTTTCCAGTGGTCTAGATTCATGCCACATAAGTCAAGAAAAAAGTTGACTATGATGATTTAGCTAACTAGGCATTCCTTAGAAGATTTAGCAAAATCTACTATTTTATCTGATCTCTAATAGTAGAACCATTCAACCAAGAAGTAAGATATATGAAAGAATAATAACATGAACAACCTCCTTTTGCAATGGATTTGAGACACTACAAGTGAAAAACATGGCATCACCAACATAAATATGGCCTTGCTAGAGAGGATGATGGTTTTGACCAATAGAGGGATAAACATAACATGGCCACCTTGCTTCTTGAATAATATATGCATGATTAATGACATTCACAAGCCCTCCAATAACCTCTACCAAGTTCTCATACTCCTTTTATTTCGATACAATGTTGAATAATATATCTAAATTATAGGAAGACATAACTTTCTAAGATGAGGCAAGTGCCCCAAGTAGAGGTTGGGAAGAGTCAACTTGTCAAAATAACAATTATTATGATCACAAATTTGGGAAGAGTCAACTTCCCAAACAATTTTTTTCACATAAATAAAAAATATTGCATTGAGTTTATTGTACTAAGAAAATCATTCTTCACATAAAATGTTAAGAAGAGAAAATTTGAGATGCACAAACGTATAAAGTATATGGTTCAATAAAGAGACAAAAGTTCATTTATTACATATTTTCACTGATAACAGAGTTTAGGTTATTGGGGAGTGTTATGGATAAATCTCACCTATGGATAAGCAGGACCTCCCTTGGATCCACCCTCAATCCAAGACAGATAGTGGGGATATAATCCTAAATATTTTTCCCTTTCCTTTTAACCAAGAAGGGTGATAAAAATACCTTTTTCACCGATAGTTGTCTTTGTATGTCCTAGCTGATGCATCTCTCGAGATCCAACTCCAATTCTTGTTCTCTTCTTCCTACACACAAGGAGACAAACAATTATTGATCTATTATTCTTCCAGCATTAGGAAAAACACAAATTCAATTTGGATATAATCTGATCTATTCAAGGTGAGATTAGATCTATCTTCTACTATTGAAAGCATCAATATGGTCAAGGGAAAACCATATATCTATATATAAATGAACAGAGAAGTACATCAAAGCTATTTTACTTTGAATGAATGATGCATTCCTCCTTATCTTCTTGTTCTTGCTCCTCCTCAACCCTCACTCAAGAAAGAAAAATCTAATCTGAAGGTTGATCTAAATGAAAAAGCTCCTCTTAACAATCCTACAACATGCACCTGTAAATGATTCTTCTTCCTCTTTCCTATGGAAACACCTTCATTATATAGATTGGTGGAGGAGGATAGAAGAGGCTCCTATATCTCTAGAACATAGTGAACTCAACTGAATTAAGAGTTCCCAATCTCTTGCCATGATATCACTAAATCACCCAACACTGGTCTCCTCAAAAATCACCAAATATAGAAGGCTACAAAGACGGTCAAGAGCCAACAATTATGAAGCTAGCAACTGGTCGTAGGCTACACAACTCTTTAGTAGTGACCGATCACACCCCAACGGTTCAATAAATATTGTCCTCAAAATTAGGGAAAATCCATGGCAGAAGAGTGTGAAATGAATAGAAACAAGGCAAAGGAGTGTGTCTTAGCATAAATTTGTCAATTTGTCCTTCACGAGACTCTAAGAAGACCACCTCCACCTCAATGGAGACCGTCTTGCCACCTAACTCAATGGGAAATGTGACGATAATACCATGTGGCTTGAACATGTGTCCATCAAAAGCCTTCAACATGGTGTGAGATGGGTCAATATTTGGAGAGTTAATGTCTTTCCAACATGACATGGACATAATGCAAGTCGATGCACCTTCATCAACCACTGTGTGAAAAATGTTTTTCCCAAGTACTCTCACTTTAATTTGAATTGATCTGGTGGGAGAGATAATTATGGGCATGGTCCATGTCAAACACAATCATACTAGAATTCGAGAGATCAACCCCACCTATGGAAGACAATAAATATTTCCACTGCATAGGAAAGATTTGAAGGACTTCTAGAGAAGACATGGCACATGGTGTCTGGGCCATGCATCGTGTGTTGAATAAAACCCATAGGTGGGTGAAATAATGTGTCAAATGATGGATTATCTATTCAGAGAGGGCCACTAGGATGGGAAGAGGAAGTAGGCTCTTGATTCGTAGGACCCGCCTTAAGAGTATCATAGTTATGTGCTCAGGTCTGTAAGGAAATTTTCTAATCACACATCATGATGTTGGAAGTTGAGGAAAACTCCTCGATCTGAGGAGTACCTACCATTCCCCCTTGTGGAGGGGCATGATTTGATGCAACCAATTTCTGATGCTAGGGGGGAAGGGATGAGCCAAAACAACAGGTTGTTGGGGAGCCTTTTGTTGCACAAGGTAGCAATTGATTTCATCCTTCCTAGGAAACTGACGAGTGGAATGGTCCTCAATAAAAATCATGCAAGGGAACTAACTATTTTTCTTCTCTCTCGTGCCTCCACCAGTATTGGTTTAGGATTGAGGGGATCCATGTTTATTGTTAGAGTTTTTCTTCTTGTTCTTATTTTTCTTCCCCCCAAGTTGTTGAGGTTTCTTCAGTTGCATGGATTGCATTGAATTCACCTTGAAGGGTTGAATGGGAGCCTAGGAAGTTTGGGTGGTGGGATTAGAAACTAGTGGGTTTGAAGAGATGTGCATGTTACCTAACTGACCAACTATTTGTCCCATAGATGCATAAGAAATATAACCAACCACATCATCGGCATGGAGTCCTGGGTTTTGTCTATGCAGATCTGTCGATGGTCATGGAGTATACAGAATGATATCATATAGAGTGTTATACTGAGAATATATGATATATAAATGTTGGGCACACAAGATAATTTGCTCCTCAGAATTCACCCCTGCCATAGCAACATCCTTGGAAATATGTGGAAAGAGGTATTTGGTGAACCATTCCATAAGGATTTGGTCAGGAATTTTGGCTTTGATCATTCTATGTCGTCGTCTCCACTCATGAATATGATAAAAAATGTGAGTGGATGTGTCCTGACGCGGAGATGTCAAAAACTATGTCTTGTCTCATCTAATGGATAGTTGAAAATGTGTAAAAATTGCCTTGGCCAAGTTATTAAATCTAGAGAAGGAAGTTCCCTTAAGTTATATGTAACACTTGGTGGCACCTCCAGTCAAGGATTGCTAGAAAATATGTAGGAGAATACTATCGTCTATCAAAGGGTTGAACAAACACCACAAGTGATAATTCATGATATGTGTAAATGGGTCTTCTCCGGGCTTACGTCAGTCTTTGACATGTCAGATGGTAGATTGCAAGTATGGTCAGCCATAATGGATCATGGAGAATGGGGTCATTTGTCAAACAAAACAAATATTGCAAGTCTAATCTCACCAAGAAAGGTAATGGTGTGTTGGAAAAGGAAGGAGAGGTGAATGACGAAGCATCCTGAGACCCAAATGATCCTTGAGCCCCCTCTATCTGTGTATTTTTGGATGGAGAAGGAGTTCCAAAAGGGTGAGTGCCTCGAGGGATGGAAGCACTCATAGGAGTGTGACTGCTCCCGGGATTAAATATGTCCCGAGAAGGATTACCTACATTTATAAATGGATTGAACATGCCCCCAAAAGTATTACTTCTAGGAGCGGACATGGACCCTACAGGAAAACTACTCCTCTGACCAAAAATAGCCCTAGAAAAATAACTTCCAGGACTAGATGTATGTGTAAAAGGGTAGCCGCCCCATTGAGAATAATTTCCCCCAGGAACAGTGGTGTAACTAGAAGGTCCACTACTCCCTAAACCAAAAGTGACCCCAGAGAGATTTACCCTAGGGATAGATGATCCAGGTGGATATCAGTGGCCACCCACCTTCTCCAACTGACCCAAAACATGTTTTTGACAATTTTGGTAATTTACTATTTTTAGCAGTTTTTAACTTCTGGGGCCATTTTGAGGCCCTAAACGATGTTTTTTTAGAAAACGGGGAGCAACATGGATCATAGATCAATGTTTCTCACCCAAAAGTTGTATTTCTCGGATAGATCTTTCCAACAAGCTANCGAGGTTAGGGTTTTGGATTTTACTTATGTTAAAAGGGCCCTTAGAGCCTCATTGTAATAATCATCTTCTTGTGAATGCGAGTAGCCGTCACATCTCTTCTCAGAGATAAGCTGCCACCATTCTAGCGAGTCTTTCACTCTGTATTTTTACAGTCTGTACATTTCTTTCATTAATAGAAATCGTGTATTACTGTGTATCTGTGACTCTTGTTATTTCTGCTATATCTCTATTATATTGTTGTCTCTTTTGCAATATCTCTAAATATTTATGTGTTATATCTCCGCTCTCATTTCGTACCGAAAATAATCTGGATCAGTGGTATTAGAGCAGGCTGCTCTTGATCGTTTTCAGTGCATGTCCCTGATGAGGTCTTAGTACATCAAGTTGGGTCTCGAGCTTGTCTCTCTTGAGGACAATCGCTCTCGCACACCCAAGAAACCCTCAATGGCGGAAGAAAATAAAAACAACGGAGCAGACAATCCTATCAGTCTTTTGCTTGAGCAAGCTCTCACG
>JASDQU010010537.1:90745-110115 GCA_032191745.1 Picea mariana | reverse complement strand
TATTCCTCTATATCAACATATATGTATCACACTCGTGCCATTTTTCAGAGTGTGATACATATATGAACCAAAATACATAAAAATTGAGACTCTAAATAGCCTCTAGAGTCCCCAAAAAATCATATTGCAACAAATCACTACACCATATCATCAAAATCATAATGTAGAACAAGATTCTCATCATCGCAAAATAATCACACACAAGCAATTATCATTCTACAATATTACAATCCCCCATCCCATGAGATGTAGAGGATCAAGGCTACATTATTTTATTTCTTATGCTGCTAAAATATTGAAAAATTGTTAGCATTTACTAAAATTGGAAAAACATATTAATTTGTAATTTCTTTGTGCGAGATCCTAGCCTCTAGGAGTCTAAGATCATTACCAATCCTGAAATGGGGATTCCACTTTTAATTTTTAATGTGGGTGTGCTATCATTATATAACATTGTACTATGGTTTAGGACAAGAGGAAGGTAAATTTTTATTGTTTTCCCCCTTTGTTTGTGTTTTGGGGGCCTTGTGTTGGATTACTTCTGAGCACATTGGTTTGCATGGTTTGGATAAGAACTACTATGAAGGAGTTCCTCTTTAGATTTTTAATGAACCAAGACCACTTTTCAATGAAATCCCTCTTACTTGAACTCAACCAATTTTCATAACATTTGTTTCACTTAAACTTCTCGTTGAGTGGTTTGACATGCACTTTGGGAAACTAGTTTCAAGATAAATATTTACTTAGTATCAATTGTTTGCAACATGTTCATGTATTTGGTCATGAAAGTTCTCTAAAATATTTTAACCCCTTTCATGTGTGTATGTATGTGTGCATGTCTAAGTTTTACATGTATATGTGTATCCACATATTTGATGCCATCATCTATGTAGCAAATGTTAATAATATACATCTAGCATTAAAATATATCGTGAGTCAATAGAAAATATATTTGGGTTTGCAATAAGTGTGTTATATAATATGATTTTTAGTTTTTTTTTTTTCCTCATTTTCAAACATAGAAGAAGGCATCGAGAGAAAAAGAGAAATTCATCATTTTTTTTTATCAAGCTAAAGGTAAATCAAGTTTTTCCATCACCATTAATGGATTTATTGTGGAGTGATGATTAATTCACAACTAGTATTTTGTTTGTTTTTTTTATATTTAAGACATGGATTAGAATGTCCATTAAATTTCACCCTTCTTGTTGATTTTTAATGGGAGATTTAATATTTCAAGTAGATCAAACTTTTTATTTTTACCATTCAATTGTGTTAATTTCCATTTCCTTTTGTAACTTAGATTTACTCATTGACCTATAAAAATGTCAAAGGCTTTGGACCCATTATGAGAATATGGTGAGTTGCTTGAGTCTCATAACAAAAGTTGAAACTTTTTATTTGCAGCATTCAATTGTGTTAATTTCTATTTCCTTTTGTAACTTAGATTTACTCATTGACCTAAAAAATATCAAAGGCTTTGGACCCAGTATGAGAATATGGTGAGTTGCTTGAGTCTCATAATCAACAAAAGTTGGCTTGCAGGAGAAAGGAAATGAATGACACAAATGATAGCTTGAAATACCACCTTGCAAAAAAATTAAAGCATGAAAGGATCTAAAATTTAGTGTTAAAAGCTTTTAAAAAAAAAAAAACCACTAATTCAAATTCTTATAAGAAATTTCTTAATTTTTCACAATTGCATTAAAAAATTGGCTTAATGAATTAAAAACCAGCATTCAAACATTAAAATTAAAAAAACCAGAACCGATAACAAAAACAGAAGTAGATGAAGGAGTAGGCTAACTCTGGAGAAATCTTCCCTCCCGAGTTACTTTTCCAGTAGGTCCTCTACGGTTTTAAATTTTCGACCAATCCAGAATTCTGGTCGATTTTCTGAGTATCTGGGTTAGTTTAAAATGGGGCAAAACCCCTAGATTAAAGTTCTGAAATGCATGGAACTTTGATCCATATAAACTCAGGCAACCCCTGAAAATCTGACCAGATTCAAGTCCATTTTTTTTTACCCAAAAAACAGATCTGTTTGCTCCCGAATTAGCCTACTCCATGGATGAATTGTTAATAAAAATTATCCACTACATCTCCAAGTCTGCTTTAATTAACTATCTGATCCATAAAAAAATGCAATTACATCACTTCACCTTTTACATCAATTAATGACCTTCAATCTGCAAAAACATGGTTTCTTCATGCAGTAAACGGATACAGGCTCACCTACTCTCCCAATAAAGGGGCTTCTTCCTTGGAAGAGGACTTCGCTGGAGACGAAGGAAATGAACAGAAGCAGGAACCCACATACCAAGAGACTGTCGATCTGATCTGTAGATCTTGGACAAATTCAGATTCAGAATCGACCGAATCAAATCGCCTCTACGTGTATATGCCAAGACGGGGTTCGACTGGTCTCTTAACCTTGCTCTTAACCTTGCTGAGAGAATGCTGCCTATTAGTTTTTGATGGCGAGTTGGATTCCCTCTCGAGTTTTTATAGTCTGCTGTTGCATCGAACCCTCAATGTCTCTAGATGTGCAGTTCTGAATTCGATCTGATGGCGATGCCTTTGCTCTCGAAAAGCCCACGTTTCCTCCTCACTTTGAAGTCGTTGAACAACACTTAGACTGGTTATGATTTGATTGGTTGCAACTATAACCAAATTGTTTTAATGCACAAAAGGCCAATTCTCATCCAACGAATCGACCTTACATGGATCATTGAGGTTGATTTTACGGAGGCACATGGGTGACATGTCAATTTGCTAGCCATGGATCATTGAGGTTGATTTTATGGAGGTAAGGATGATAAATCGGTCACTTATTACATGCCTAACCCCAAATGACTCAAGGTTTGAACTTGTGACCTCTCCCATCTCTCAGAAAGTGTGCACTTCTTACCAATTGAGCTAACCCTTAGTGCTTGGGGATCCTTATGAGGGGATGAAGGACCATGGGAATGTATCTAGGGAACACGTTGAGATACCCCCAAATTTTATGAAATCTGGGAAACATTGGTCCACTTTGCTTGAAATTCTTAAAAAAGTAAAATTTTAAATATATTAAAAACAATGACGATTGTTCACATTTAAGTTATGGTTTAGATTTTTTTTGTTTTTGTTTTTAACAAAATTTACTTTGTTTCCGGGGGACAATCCTCCCATCTAGGTGAGTGCAACATGCATGTAGCACTAGGAATATGTGATAAATCAATGTAAAAAAATGTTTGTACCGCCAATCAATCTCTTAATGAAATGGGTGAAAGGAAAGAAGAGAGGAAGTTTTGAGATTTAAACGTGTAGTTGGAGGAGTTAAACAAAATTCAAGAATCACAAACTTATAAGGGACAGGGGAAAGTGAGAGCCTCTCCTTAGCCTCACCTTCCACAATGCCCTCAACAAGCTCATTTTTCTTTGTTATAAGAACCACCACTAGGGCACAACCTTCTATAAGGTAAAAGGATACAATAAAAGATAAGCAATAAGAATACAATATTGTAGGTAGATGTTTTCTATGGAATGAAATTCCTTTCACATTGCTAATAACAACCCATTATACCAATTAATGTTTGTTGTTGTTGGTTTGGGGTACAAGGTCCCAACCTATGTCGAGTTGAGAGGACCTATCCTTCAAAATGAATATCTCAATTGCACTTGTAGATTGGAGGAGATTAGGGAATTATGGGAAGTCACAAGATGCACTATGATGTTAGACTATTGGATTGATGGGAAGAGCAAGACCATTCTTTGTTTCTTGGTTAATTGTCCTAGGGTGACAATGTTTCTAAAATATGTCGATGCATTCACATATGTTAAAGATGCAACATTTTTATATGATTTGTTGGATAGGTTCATCCAAGAGATAGGTCTGCAACATGTTATCCAAAGTCAAAATGGATAATGGTGTTATTTATGTAGTTGTTGATAAGTTGCTTATGGTGAGGTATCTAACCTTGCTTTAGACACCTTGGGTTTTTTATTGCATTGATTTGGATTTAGAGGATACACACAAAAATTATTATATTTAGGATACCATTGAATTGACTAGGATCACAACAAAATTTAATACAATCATGCTTTTGTTCTTAGCTTAATGAAAAAATTCATAGGGAGGGAGTTGGTCTATCCTACAATAAAATGTTTCACCACCAGCTTCATTTCTATTTGGTCTCTTCGCACTTGTATGTTGGAGGTGATGATAATGTTTATTCTAGATTAGTGGGATGCTCATTCATACATAAATAAAGTGGATTGTCAGGCCATAGGCAATTTAGTGTACTAGGAGATTTTTTGGACAAGATTGGAGGAGGTCTATGCTTTTAATAAACCTTTGGTAAAGGTTTTTCACTTGGTTGATGTGGACAAACTTGTAATGGGCTACTTGTACAAGCCATGGATAGGGCCAATGAATCTATTTGTACCTAATATGAGGACAAGGGGGCAAGGGATTAGGTAGATGATCATTGATATGGAAATTGGTCAATGGTCATTATAACAATACATTGCATCACCCCATTCATGCAACAAGACTCTACCTTAACCCCATGTTCTCTTAAAATCATGTGATTTTAGATTTGATGCTACAATTATGACAAAATCATCTCATGTGTTAAGAGGATGGTGCCAAATTTGTATGAATGGCCAAAGATTTCAAAAGAAATTTAGATATATAGGTTGGTTGTTGGTTCATTTGGCTTTGACATGGTTGTTCAAGACATGAAGACTATAATGCTATGTGAGCTTCATTTTGTTTAAAATTTCAACGTCTTTTCTTTCCATCCTATTTGCTATTGTATAGAAATATAATCTAAGTCTATTCTTATTTTTCTCTTATTCATTGTAGATCCTTGGTGGACAACCTATAGTGGAAGACTATCCATTTTACAAAAAAATACCATGAGGGTGTTTAACCAAACGTTAGGAGTCAATACATGATTTAGTATCCATGGGTGTTGTATAATTTGACATTTTATACATCAATTTTGTTTTCGTATTTATGTGGGTATTGTTGATGATTACAACTGTGTGAGACATCCTCTAGGACACAGACTGAGTGAGTTGGCCTTTGAGAGAGCCCATGAGTTGGGTGTGCCCATGAGATGGGTGTGTTGTTCCTCTTTGAGACGTAGATGGGACGTTGTGTGCCCCTGTGTAGGGAAGATGCCCATGAGATGGGTGTGTGGTTATCTCTGAGATGAAGATGGAACGTTGTGTGCCCCTGCGTAGGGAATATTCCCATGATATGGGTGTGTCATTTGAGATGAAACGATGTGTACCCCTGTGAGGGGTGAAGGAGCCCATGTGATGGGTTTACTATTCTCCTCTATGTAGAGAGTTGAGACGATGTGGTACTCCAGATGATTCTGTTGTGAGACTCAGTGAGATATGGATCTGTTGAGTAGGACGTCCCTGTGGCTGAGCACATGTGGACATGATCCTAGTGGTTGAGCACTAGTGAGTGTGTGTCCAGATGATTCTCCTGTGAGACTCAGTGAGATAGAGATCTGTTGATTTGGACGTCCCTATGGCTGAGCACAGGTGGATGTGCCCCTAGTGGCTAAGCACTAGTGGGTGTGTGAGATCCCTTGCTATATTGTCTAAGAGTTAGATTTACCTGTAACCCTAATTGTGATGTAAAGGGTACATGTCGGCCCCACCATAAAGTGAAAGAGAATTAATGTAAAAGATAATTAATATGGTAATTATTAATTATATTATGAGTTATTGAAGTCGGCCCTGTTGTGCCAATAGACACCACTTTTGATGTGTCCAGTCTAATATAAACAAAGGTGATTTCCCCATTGAGGAAACACAACACACATGTGATTTTGGAAATTTCAGCGAGTACAAGTTCTAGGGTTGAAGTGCACACCTCTCTTGGGCGCTAGCCTTCTTGGTTTTTGAGAGAACCCTTTTGTGTGCTAGGTCTATGGTGTGGGAGATCTTTCTCTTCAGAATATAGCAAATGATTGGCTGGGTTTTCTTCCCTTGTTGAGAAGGGTTTCCCAAGATACTTCTTGTGTTCTTGTGCATGATATTTCTTCCTGTGATCTTGGTTATTGCAACAATTGTTAATGGTGTAGCTGCATTTATCTATGGTTCAAGTAAAAGCTAAAATTTAAATAAACCTCATGCTTGAGCCTAGCCTATTAAAAATTCAACAAGTATGCGTATATTTGATGTTGTTGTTTATTTACATGCACCTATATTTTCTAATACTTTTCCCATATTGCAACAAGTTTATTTTTGATGTGATAGCATTAACAAGTGATTTGTTCAACTATGAATAGTTTTTGTGTTAAGAATATAATTTTTTTTAATTAACATTTATCAAATATATTTGGTACTTATAAATAAATCTTGCTATTTTTAGTTTCATATTTCATGGATTAAACTTAATAGACATTGCATTTCCATAAATTTACCTTAAATCACATGCACTCACATAAATGCTGGATTAAAAGGTTTACAACCTTGTCAATTTACATAGTATAACTTAACATGATATTAGTTAAATGGCTGTGGAAATTTATTTTCATTTAAATTGTGACCTTGTTGTAAACTAGCAATTGTTTAAATCTACCCTTCTTTACATAAACCTGAAGCCATATCGAGCTTGTAGTTTGGGAAGATATTGTTCTAGACTTTTGGCCTAGATGCCAAACACTTCAAAGTTATTTCCATTGATAATTTTCAAACTCATGTACGTTGGCCTTAGCAAATTTGGTTTATTTTCCTAACGTTTCTTATTTACTGCAACACAATTTTCTATTAAAAACACAATTTTATTCATTTGGAAATAGTATATTCAAAGTGAATTAAAACTAGGGTTTTGTGGGCACACTATAAGAAGTAATGTAAAAGAAATATGGTTATGTCTTCAAACTCCAATGATATAGACACAAGGACATGTTGTCAAGCCTCAAGTTAAATTGTAACATACATCTTTTATAAAAAAAAAATGATTATGTGAAGTTTTTCCGCTCATTTCACTAATGCTAAAACTAAGTGGTGGTTTTATAGTATATGGTCAAAGCTCATTATTTATATTAGAAGACATACCATGTATGAAAAATGGGTCTTTGGTAAGCTGACATAAATGAAAGGATCAAGGTTATTATGATCATTTTTATAAGAATTATATTGTTTGTTTGGTGCATAGACTGGTAGTTATAAGACCTGCATACAACATTGCATGAAAAAATGTGTATACATATAAGGAAATGAAATGAAATTGACATTAGAATTTGATTGAATTATTGTTACTTTCCTCTCCATCTTCAAAACTCTTCTCATCCTCACTCTATAAAAGCATAATAAAAGAACACGAGTTCAACAAAAAAAATGCTAACGTTTAAATTTGTAAGATAAAACATATAGGTTAAATATTTTTCAATACCCTCCAATTCCTCCAAGTCACCTTCATCATCATTATTTTGGAAGAATATAATATATTTCAATCAATGAAGAAATAATTCAAACTATATATAAGTTAAATAAATAAACACAATTAACAATTAACTACCTCTGGCATCGCATGTATATATTCCACCATGCTTTCATAACTATTCTTCGAGACACACTTTAATTCTTCATTAGTGGGCTCACACCCGTAATTGTTTAAGTATAAGCAATAAGAGAAAAGCATACTTAATAATGACATATATTAAGCTAGTATATTGACATAATAAATGAGATTATAGTGATAAACTTACAAAGCACCCTCCAATTGAGGACCGCTCAAATGTTAAATTTATCTGACAAATGACCACAAAAGTAGACCAATGGTACTAAAATATTGCATTAGAGAAAGATAACAAGTTAAAAGCATATCAGAATAAATAATTGCAAGCATCTCAAAATCAATAACTACAAGCATATATTCTTTATTACTTTGGTAGCCTTTTGTTGTGGTGTCTCAAGGTCCACTCCTTCTGCCTTCTTATCATTAGTAATCCTCTTTGACACTAATAAATCCTTAAGGACATTTTTAAACACAATTTTGTCAAGATTAAATGAGCTTTGTTTTAGGTCTTTACCTTTCTTATCGATCTTTGCGATGTTCTCATTGAACATTTTCAAAACCACAAAAAATGATGTCACCTATATAATTAAATGACAATACATAATGAAATATAAAAGAAAAAAGGACTACAAACATGAGTGACTAAATATTATAACATGATATGGGTTCCCCTCACCTTGATAGTCTTAAAGAATCTATGAAAGACCCATTTATCACTAAATAGTACATTTGGGAACCTTTTATGTAGTTGTTGTAATGCTTGTTGCTTACTAACAATATTTAATTCATACCGACGTTTATGGTATTATTTTAACCACTCCCTCTTAATGGTGTCAAAAGTTTCTTGATGGAAAATTGTGCCACTACCAAATTTCAAAACCTCTCATTTTCCATCAACTTGCATATTGTCGTCATGAATTGCCTTTGCTCTATCTTCTGCCAAGACAAATCTTCATCTTTGTTCATTGTGAAATCCACAACCTATGCTCAAACATTAATATGCAGGTCGTATAACAAATAATTACCTTGAAAATTGTAGTATATTGGATTCAATTACACTCTAAATTTCACTAAAAAATGTATGATAAATCATACTATTGCTAACATGCTTAGATAGACTATGATTAAGACCCCTGTAACTTGATCCAGACAACATAAAATTCAATTACTCCATATCTATGTATGGTTTCTTTTTTTTGTTATACTATTTTTAAATGTAGGTTTTTTTATCAAGCTTTTCTGTAACATAAAATAGACTATAGAAAGTAACAACTAGAATTATTAATGCAACTCTTCATAAATAAATACATATTTTTCAATATTATATAACAATTAGAAAGTATGTAGTTACAACTCACCAGGGGTTTCTTGTTACTCCCTTCATTGGTTGCAATTATTTTACCTTTTCTTCTCTATTGTTCCTCCTCTCTTTCACTATGTCTAGCATCATCATCTGATCCATGTCCACAAGAAGATATATGAACTGTAAATCCATTACAATGATACACTATTAAGTTAAGTCAACACAATCCATGTAATAACATATATGCATAATTTGACACAAACATTGAAAATGCACATGCATAACATCAACATATGCAGAGACACAAAGTCTAACCCTCTAACTCAAACACATGCATATACTAACCATCTAACTCCCTAGTACGCTAACCAAAAAATATTGAACTACTCTTTTTGTTAGCTTAATTTGTGTGAATTGTATTTTGGTATGAAAATTTCACAGTGTGGCATCTAATTACCATACTTTGCGGAACATATTCTAGTAGATGTATCAATGAAAAGTAATACAGATCCATCCACCAAATGTAGCCAAAGTGAGGTTAGAAGTGTTGGGAGAACAAGCCATGTTGACTCTCAAAAATATTTTGCATTGCATATTAAACCCTTATAGCCCTTAAAATTGAATTCATTGCATCAAGCTATGCTTTGTTGAGGTCTCTAGCCCATAGCTCTCATTTATGATAAATTTATTATATATCAATGATATTCTAAAAATATCTGTACTTTAATAATTACCAATGGGGATTTTAGTGAAGTAGAATTTATTGACATGCCTATAATGGATTCATATTTGATCACTAATCTATAACATCAAAAGCCAAATATATAATTTTTAGTGCAAAAGAAATGGTGTTTGTCCACATCAAGAATCACTCAAATTTTCATATATCTACAATGTTATTCATAGGCATTTTCAAAGCATGAAAGAAATGGGAATAATAAATATTATGGACATAGAATAAGGTTATATTTACCTTATTCCAATGAAGCAATATCACTAATAATGTGGGTGTTAGAGGAGCCATTGAATTGAAATGCTTCATTGCTCTTTTGTTAGCTTTGTATGTAATATGGAATGGATCATTATATAATTTTTCATCTATCTTGGTACTTTATGGGAGGAAAATTTGGAGGAATTGTATTGCATGACCCACTTTAGTGGTAGGTCCCGGTTTGGAGATTTGGGTTCGAGACCTTCAATAGTCATTTTGAGGCGTAAAACAACACATTTTGGGGTCAAACTTTAATGAGCATAGTTACATTCCCTTGATGATGTTCTACACATTGATACCTTTCCAACGGTGCAAAAATCACCTCAATAAGAGCTCGTATGTAGAAGTTATACCTCCCACAAATTGATGTACCTTATTGACCACCATGGTACCGAGTGGATGTCATGTTGCCCCCATTAAGTACACATGTTGGGCTATCCATGTGTTGAATATTAAAAATAATATAGAAGGTCCAAAACTCAACACTGAGGGTTGAGGGATGCACAAACCCTAACCCTAGACGTCTATCATGCTATGTTGAATAATGGGCTACTAGGAAGAGAGGGGGTTTCATTCTTTTAGCATTGTAATTTTTCCATAGTTAAGAAAAACATATAGGAGTGGTATTTTAGAGCATAATAGAGGAGGAAGTATATTTCATAGCATTCGTTCAAGCAACAATGCCAAAGGAAACTCCATAGTGAGTGCGCCTTTCTTTGTATTTGCATTTCATAATTGAAGAAAAGGGAGTAAAGCATAGGCCTCACCTTCTAGCTAGGTTTTCTCCCATTTCGGGTTTCCTAGGATACATCTTGTGTTCATTTATGTGGTGGCCTATTCATTTGTTTTTTCTTTCATTTTCTTATTTAAATTATTTTCATATATTTGAGCAATAAGCTAGTGATAATAAATCTGATATCTTAGGTTAAAAACCTGCATAGTAAAATATTTTAGCATAATACAAGTTTTTTGTGATGAATTGTTCCAGTGGAATATCCAGGTCAATTTACATATTAGGTTGTGTGAATTTTATTTTGGTATGATTAATTCACAATGTGGCATCTAGTTACCATATTCTATGGAACATCTTCTAGTAGAATTATAAGTGAAGAGTAATATATTACTAGCTCAAATGTAGCTAGAGAGAGGTTAACAAGGCTAGGATAATAAGCCACATTGAGTCTCCCCATAAATATTTTTCATTGCACTATTATAAATCTCACTATATTCATTATTTATAAGGAGAAAACTGAAATTGTGACACCAATATCTCCTTTGTCGACATCTTTGGCACATAGCTGCATGGTGGGATTTCAACCTACAATGTAATACTACAAATGGTCTCTTATTGACCTTAGTGTTAGTGGAGGTTCTTTCATGTGTTCAACTCTGTGCGCTAGTGGGGCTACTACATAATTTGAATAGAGTAATTCTTGTGCCTATTAATGGGTAGGCATAAGAATCCCATTGATAATTATATTAGATAATTATTTTAAAGTATACATGGGACATCTATTAATAATGCCAATACTCCTCCACTAGTTAGTAGTTTTTACTCTACAAAAACCTCCCCTTCAATGGTGCCATAATCCACAAAGGGAAGGGGAGGAGAAAACACTACAATGGGAATGTCAATAGCCAATGTGTTCTCTACCCAAAAACACCTCTTAAGTAGTAGCAACATAAAATGTTAAGAAGAGAAAATTTGAGATGCACAAATGTATAAAGTAGATGGTTCAATAAAGAGACAGAGTTCATTTATTACATATTTTCACTGATAACAGAGTTTAGGTTATTGAGGAGTGTTATGGATAAATCTCGCCTATGGATAAGCAAGACCTCCCTTGGATCCGCCCTCGATCCAAGACAAATAGTGGGGATATATTCCTAAATATTTTCCCCTTTCCTTTTAACCAAGAAGGGTGATAAAAATACCTTTATCACCGATAGTTGTCCTTTTATGTCCTAGCTGACGCATCTCTCGAGATCCAACTCCATCTCCTGCGCTCTTCTTCCTACACACAAGGAGACAAACAACTATTGATCTATTATTCTTCCAGCATTAGGAAAAATACAAATTCAATTTGGATATAATGTGATCTATTCAAGGTGAGATTAGATCTATCTTCTACTATTGAAAGCATCAATATGGTCAAGGGAAAACCATATATCTATATATAAATGAATAGAGAAATACATCAAATCTATTTTACTTTGAATGAATGATGCATTCCTCCTTATCTCCTTGTTCTTGCTTCTCCTCAACCCTCATTCAAGAAATAAAAACCTAATCTGAAGGATGATCTGAATGAATAAGCTCTTCTTAACAATCCTGCAACATGCACCTGTAAATGATTCTTCCTCCTCTTTCCTATGGAAACACCTTCATTATATAGATTGGTGGAGGAGGATAGAAGAGGCTCCTATATTTCTAGAACTTAGTGAACTCAACCGAATTAAGAGTTCCCAATCTCTTGCCATGATATCACTGAATCACCCAACACTGGTCTCCTCGAAAATCACCAAATATAGAAGGCCACAAAGATGGTTAGGAGCCAACAATTATGAATCTAGCGACTGGTCGCAGGCTGCAAAACTCTTTAGTAGTGGCTGATCACACCCCAACGATTCAATAAAGATTGTCCTCAAAATCAGGGAAAATCCATGGCAGAAGAGTGTGAAATGAATAGAACCAAGGTAGAGGAGTGTGTCTTAGCATAAATTTATCAATGTGTCCTTCAAGAGACTCTAAGGAGACCACCTCCACCTCAATGGAGACTGTCTTGCCACCTAACTCAATGGGAAATGTGATGATAATACCATGTGGCTTGAACATGTGTCCATCAAAAGCCTTCAACATGGTGTGAGATGGGTCAAGATTTGGAGAGTCAATGTCTTTCCAACATGACATGGACATAATGCAAGTCGATGCACCTTCATCAACCACTGTGTGAAAAATGTTTTTTCCAAGTACTCTCACTTTAATTTGAATTGATCTGGTGGGAGAGCTAATTATGGGCTTGGTCCATGTCAAACACAATCATACTAGAATTCGAGAGATCAACCCCACCTATGGAAGACAATAAATATTTCCACTGCATAGGAAAGACTTGGAGGACTTCTAGAGAAGACATGGCACATGGTGTCTGGGCCAAGTCTTCCACAATGCTGTAGTTTTGGGCGACCCGTGTATTTAGATTGTGCATCCTGTGTTGAATAACACCCATAGGTGGGCGAAGCAATGTGTCAAATGATGCATTATCTATTCAGAGAGGGCCACTAGGCTGGGAAGAGGAAGTAGGCTCTTGATTCGTAGGACCCACCTTAAGAGTATCATAGTTATGTGCTTGGGTCTGTAAGGAATTTTTCTGATCACACATCATGATGTTGGAAGTTGAGGAAAATTCCTCGATCTGAGGACTACCTACCATTCCCCCTTGTGGAGGGGCATGATTTGATGCAACCAATTTCTGAGGCTGGGGGGGAAGGGATGAGCCAAAACAACAGGTTGTTGGGGAGCCTTTTGTTGCACAAGGTAGCAATGGATTTCATCCTTCCTAGGAAACTGATGAGTGGGATGGTCCTCAATAAAAATCATGCAAGGGAACTAACTCTTTTTCTTCTCTCTTGTGCCTCCCCCTGTATTGGTTTAGGATTGAGGGGATCCATGTTTATTGTTAGAGTTTTTCTTCTTGTTCTTATTTTTCTTTCCCCCAAGTTGTTGAAGTTTCTTTAGTTGCATGGATTGCATTGAATTCACCTTGAAGGGTTGAATGGGAGCCTAGGAAGTTTGGGAGGTGGGATTAGAAACTAGTGGGTTTGAAGAGATGTGCATGTTACCTAATTGACCAACTAATTGTCCCATAGATGCACAAGAAATATAACCAACCACATCATCGGCATGGGGTCCTGGGTTTTGTCTATGCGGATTTGTCGATGGTCATGGAGTATACAAAATGATATCATATAGAGTGTTATACTGAGAATGTATGATATATAAATGTTGGGCACACAAGATAACTTGCTCCTTGGAATTCACCCCTACCATAGAAAAATCCTTGCAAATATGTGGAAAGAGGGATGTGGTGAACCATTCCATAAGGATTTGGTCAGGAATTTTGGCTTTGATCATTCTACGTCGTCGTCTCCACTCATGAATATGATAAAAAATGTGAGTGGATGTGTCCTGGCACGGAGATGTCAAAAACTGTGTCCCATCTCATCTAATGGATAGTTGAAAATGTGTCAAAAATGCCTTGGCCAAGTTATTAAATCTAGAGAAGGAAGTTCCCTTAAGTTATATGTAACACTTGGCGGCACCTCCAGTCAAGGATTGCTAGAAAATACGTAGGAGAATACTATCGTCTATCAAAGGGTTGAATAAACACCACAAGTGATAATTCATGATATGTGTAAATGGGTCTTCTCCGGGCTTACGTCAGTCTTCGACATGTCAGATGGTATCTTGCAAGTATGGTCAACCATAATGGATCATGGAGAATGGGGTCATTTGTCAAACAAAACAAATATTGCAAGTCTAATCTCACCAAGAAAGACAATGGTGTGTTGGAAAAGGAAGGAGAGGTGAACAACGAAGCATCTTGAGACCCAAATGATCCTTGAGCCCCCTCTATATGTGTATTTTTGGATGGAGAAGGAGTTCCAAAAGGGTGAGTGCCTCGAGGGATGGAAGCACTCATATGAGTGTGACTTCTCCCGGGATTAAATATGCCCCCAGTGGGATTACCTACATTTATAAATGGACTGAACATGCCCCCAAAAGTATTACTTCTAGGAGAAGACATGGACCCTAAAAGAAAACTACTCCTTTGACCAAAACTAGCCCTAGAAAAATAACTTCCAGGACCAAATGTATGTGTAAAAGGGTAGCCGCCCCATTCAACATAATTTCCCCCAGGAACAATGGTGTAACTAGAAGGCCCACTACTCCCTAAACCAAAAGTGGCCCTAGAGAGATTTACCCTAGGGATAGATGATCCAGGTGGATATCAATGGCCACCCACCTTCTCCAACTGGCCCAAAACATGTTTATGACAATTTTGGTAATTTACTATTTTTAGCAGTTTTTAACTTCTGGGGCCATTTTAAGGCCCTAAACGATGTTTTTTTTAGAAAATGGGGAGCAACATGGATTGTAGATCAATGTTTCTCACCCAAAATTTGTATTTCTCAGATAGATCTTTCCAATGAGCTATTGAGCGCCCCAAATGAAGATCGTATGCAAAAGTTACGCCCCTGGGAAGGTGACGTATCAACTACCCCCATCGGGGCCCACAAACCTTTTGGCTTTTCATCTGCCGGGGTTAGGGTTTTGGATTTTACTTATGTTAAAAAGGCCCTTAGAGCCTCATTGTAATAATCATCTTCTTGCAAATGCGAGTAGCCGTCACATCTCTTCTCAGAGATAAGCTGCCACCATTCTAGCGAGTCTTTCACTCTGTATTTTTACAGTCTCTGTACATTTCTTTCATTAATAGAAATCATGTATTACTGTATATCTGTGACTCTTTTTATTTCCTCTATATCTATGTTATATTGTTGTCTCTCTTGCAATATCTCTAAATATTTATGTGTTATATCTCCGCTCTCATTTCGTACCGAAAATAATCTGGATCAATAGAGGGAAAGGGTGAAGGGATAGAGATCCCTAGAATTGACATACCATCCCATGGGATATTAAATCCCCTAGAAGCATTGTTTCTCCCAGACTAACTAGAAGCAATTCCACAACCACCAGACATGTTCCAACTGAACATAAAAATGACATTTGGCATCACCAGGCCGCCTATAGGGAAACTGGGGGTGGAAGAAGTTCCACTCCGGACATTGAATCTAAGGCTATCCCCCCCACTAGATGGAAATATAGATGTGGAAATCAAAACATACATGATGGGAATGCTAACACTACATAGACTCACGAAAGGAAAATCAGACATAGTAGATATCCCCGAAATGAAGACACCTGATGAAATGAGCATGGATGGTGTAGGCCCAATGGCACTAAGGGATGACAAGGTGGAAACTATTGGGATGCCCCCTATCACAATGCTCGCCAATGGACTGGAAGGATTAAGAAAACTAGATGAAACAGTTAATCCTGACATAGTGTGAGGATAACTAAACAAGGAAAAAGGCTCAATGAAGAGATCCCTAACCTAGTCAAGTATAGGGTCATGAGGACCAGCCAAAGGAGGGTTAAAATGACCTGGTAGACTCTCGTCAACCACTTCAACTTCAAAGGACTCACTGTCTTTAGACCGTGTGTTAGTCTCTTCAAATTCTTGGTCACCTATCTCACACAGCTTAAGAGGTGGTTGTTCCTCTATGATAGGTGAAAGTCCTCATTGTCTAAGGGACCAAGGATGTAGTTGTTCAACCACGGTGAATGATATGTGTTAAGACCAAAACAAAAATCAACCTAAGGGTGATGTAGACTTGGAATCAAAGATAACACTCCTAATAAATCTAGTCCAATAGGAAAACAAACCAATTGGTTAGGGGGCCTTCCAAAAACTAACCCTTTGGGGGAGATTAAGTCCCCAAAATATTGGCTAGCGAAGGTGTGAGGAATAGTTACGATAACCTACGTGAAGCAAACCTGAAGAATGCAAGTACCCTTTATTAAGGAGGGCACCCTATGGGCGAATTGAAACCATGATTAAACATCTATCCCAGTTACAAAAGGTATATCCCACGTGTAGTCACCTTTGTAACTACCTAGGAGTGGTCACTAAGGTTACCACCTCACAATCAATAATCGAGCGAACAATCGAAAGTCTGAAAAAACATATGGGAAGGTAAACTAAGCATGAATCCTCAATAAGCGTTACTTCTCACGGAGGTGTGGCACTTATGAGACCCCTGCAACTGTAGTAGTTGAAGCAATCTAGCAAACACCAACACAAGTAGAGAGGGGTAATCACCCTACTTTCCCCAATGCGAACTCGTAATTTACTCATATGTTGGAGGAGATTTCCAACAAACTGGTTGTGAAAATGGATTGAAACACTTTTTAACAAAGTCTAGGTTTCATTTTTTGGCCTTGGAGAGTTAACTCCAATTCTACACCAAAACCCTAATCTTATCTATGTCAGTGTTTCTAGCAAGAAAAAGAGTCTGATTATTTTTAGATTACGTATTTTTTTTCTTAGCAACTATTTTTTAGTCAAGGGAATGGATGAAACTCCAATGGTTTTTAGATTCTTTCCAAATCCAAAGAAGAGGAAAATGCATGCACAATATGCAAATTTCATTTTCAATGAACTCTAGCTAAGGAAGGGAAGATACAATTTTTCCTTTTCAGTTTTACAAAGAAGAATACAACCTCACAAACATGCTATAAACATGCAAGACAAACTAAAGACACTGACAAGATCTTCAAATGAAAAACACTATAATGCAACTTTTTACAAAACACCCAAAAGTTTAACCCTAGAAAAGTTTGTTTTTTGTTTGTTTTCTTTGTGCTTTTCTGAAATGAAAATTTCTTTGAGCTAATCAACTGAAAAATGCAGATAAAAAACAACAAACAACAAGCAAGGGATGTGGGATATTGGCAGTGATGCACTAAAGCACACTCTAACGTCTCTATAGGATCAAAATCCCAAACTTGGAAAATAACCTAGCAATGTAAAACCTTTTGAAAATCAACAAACTAGATGTAACGGAGAAACAAATACATTGCCATATATGATGAAATCTATTAGGAATGTTTCCAAGATCCACACTCACTAGGAAACAAAATCAAACAAACAAGCCATCCCAACCAAAATACTCCAATCACCTCAAGCTCACTTGAACAAAAATAACAAACAAGAGGCCCAAATAGAGAGGATAACTAGGATATCAGACCATACACAAGCTCACAAGTCTCATGAGAGTTCATTTATGAAGAGAAAAATCTATTTTTTTTGAAAAACAATGAGCTACAGGGGTAGTTGTGACCCATGAAGTATGCAACTAGTGACCATCTATAGGTGACCGTGGCCCAACATGTATGCAACTAGGGACCAATCGCTTTGGTTTAAACTAACCAAGCACGACCATCTGCAAAATTTTTGAAAAACCCTAGATCTGGCCCAAATATTTTATATATGCTAGATATTCTCTTTGAGGGAGTGACATGGAAGACTAAGGACTATGTAAAAGTTACAAAAGATTGAAAGCAAAGGGGAAATGTAGCTAGAGAAGAATCAAATATTCCTCCCCAGTGGAGTGACCAATTTTTTTATGGATAAATCTCTCTTATGGATAAGCAAGACCTCCCTTGGGTTCACCCTTTAATCTAAGACAAAAAGCGAGGTTATATTCCTAAATAGTTTTCCCTAGATCTAAACAATTTTTTTCCTTTTACCAAGAAGGGTGATAAACATACCTTTTTGATTGGTGATTCTCCTTGTATGTCTTGGATGATGCAACTCTCAAGATCTAGCTCCAGCTCTTGCGCTTTGTTTCCTACACACAAGGAGACAAACAACTACCAATCTACTATTCTTCTAGTGTTAGGAAAAACACAAATTTGATTTGGATCTAATCTGATCTATTCAAGGCGAGATCAGATCTATCTTCTACTATTGAAAGCATAAATATGGATAAGAGAAAACCATATATCTATATATAAATGAATACATAATTACATAGAAACTATTTTACCTTGAATGAATGATGCATTCCTCCTTAATATCCTTTCTCTTGCTCCTCCTCAAACCTCACTCAAGCAAGGAAAAATTGATATGAAGGTTGATCTAAATGTAGAAGCTCCTTTGAAAAATCCTACAACATGTACCTGTAAATGATTCTTCCTCCTCTTTCCCATGGAAACACCTTCCTTGTATATAGATTGGTGGAGGATGCCAGGAGAGGCTTCTATATCTCTATAACTTAGTGAACTCGACTGAATCGAGAGTTCCCAAGATCCTTCCACGAGATCATCAACCCACCCAATGTTGATCTCCTCGAAAATCACCAAATATAGAAGTATACAGAGGTGGTTGCGGGCTAGAAATTGTGCAACTATCTATCGATCACAAGTTGCAAAGTTGTTCAACAACTAATGGTTGCGCCCCAATAGTGGGTTTAGCAACAATTATTCTCAAAATTAGGGAAAATACATGGTAGAAGAGTGTGAAATGATTGGGACCAAGGAAGATGAGTGTATCTGAGTATAACATCATCATTGTTTCCTTCATGAGACTCTAAGGTGGAAAATAAGGTTGTAACGGGTTGGGGGTTATAAATCTGAAATTTCTACATACTCACTTGTCTTCCATTTTGACCTAAAATATGAGGAAAAACAAAAAATTGATGATGTAATGCTCCTCCGTGATGTAATTTTTTAAATTGAAAAAATGCATAAGATGTTATGACATGAAGATAAACTAAATATATCTAAAAACATTTGTACAAACATGCAATTATTTCATCCATAACATGATCCTTGTAATCAATGAGAGAAAAATATGGAAAGCCTATTTAAAATTGATTTGATTGTAGTGGTAGGTGATTATCTAGTATAACTTAGG
>JASDQU010010537.1:71201-86462 GCA_032191745.1 Picea mariana | reverse complement strand
CATTAAGGCATCTCTCATCAGTCAACATGAGGAACAAAGAAGGATATTCATGATTTGGTGGATATTGGACGAAGAACATGTTCACGAACCAACGACCTTGTGCATCTTTCGCGTGTATCAAATGCAAGCGGTACACAAAAAAAACCCTATGAATAGAAGCCAATGATGAAAACTGCTGACAAAGGCGAGGAAACCATCAATAAGGCTAATGGAATCCAAGACAGTGCACGAACCCAAAGTGTGAATAAATGTCTTGTAGTCAAACACAAGGGAAACCACCCAGTCAACAACCAATGATGAAATGTCGATTGATGGGTTCAAGGTGACTTATCGATGATGCAAGTAGGTCCAAGGTGCGTGATAAGACCATAGTATCATGTGATTTTGAGACAAACTGAGGGTATGGTCGACATGAAAAGTCAAGATTTCTGAGGAGTGGTCGACGCAGGTTGTGAGACTTCCTTTGAACAAGAGCATGAAACATGTGGTGGAGTTCGACAGCATAGAATCAATGATGTGACTATTAGATGCAGGAGGCATCGATAACGTTCTCTATAGGGACTGGAAGAGTAACCAGTCGGTAGAGAAAACTCTGTAACGAGATCAAGTTCCTAAGACCATGCTAAATCCCAAAATTATGATGACACAAGGACACAATAATTTTGTGCTCTGTTCAAAGGTGACACGATTGCTGCCAATTATAATATAGTACTCTCTTCCCGCCCGTCATTTTTTGTTTTTTCATAACAAATGAATGCTATGATATAGAGGAGGAAACAAGTGTCACAAGTAAGAAAAACTAGTTCCAGTAGTGGAATGTGCCTATGCTTAATGCAAGGAAATGCATGCGGGAGATGGACACTCGGGGTGATGTTTCCTTCAGGGTATAGGGTGTCAAATTGCGAAGGATATAAACAAGGCTCTGCTTGGTTGAGGATGCAAAAAGGCTTAGGCAACAGTTTATAACGCAAAGTGAGAACCGACTAAAGGTTCAATACTGCAAGCGAGGGCATGAGATGCAATCACAACTTAATGCCAAAAAAATCCTTTTTTATGTCTTGTAGTCTACTTGGTGTAAAAAATGGGTTAACTTGTGCCAAATAGACGTCTTTTCAAATCCAATTTATGAGTGTGAAAAAGACACGTTCACTCGACAATCTTTTCCATTTTTGATAATGAGTCAGAAAAGAGCTTAACTAAGACTCATGAACTTTCAAATCCAGTTTAACGAGTGTGAAATGGACAAATCAGTCAACAATCTTTTTGGTTCTTAGACGAGTAGGAAAAGAGCTTAACTAGGACTCGTTTTTGGGAGTCCGTGGGGAATAAGGCTGCATGTGCATGAATGAGAAATGAGGCTCATTATAAAGTCACGTATCAAGTTATAATGGACTCCCAGTCCTAAGGAAAAACTCGGCATGGGCACCAAATGACAAAGAGGATCTAACTAGGGCACCCATGTTTGTTAAGTCTCTACCATTTATTAGCGACACTACTTATAACAGATGGACGGTTTTGTGTCGCAACAAGTGGGTTCGTACCTAAGGCGTAAAAAAGGAGGTAGGCGAAAATGCATGATGGAGTGGATACCTATCCTATATGATAGGTTATGAAAATAACCGCCTGTGGTGACGAACGACCAATCATGACATTGAAATCCGCAAAAACAACTGAGTCAAAACTACAATAAACCGGCTCAAAACCACATTTGAATTAGTCCATTAGGTTAAAAAATAGCATGAAAGTATATAAAGTGGGTAAAAATAGCTTATAAATAGTAATAAAATAAAAAAATTACTGTATCATTTTGATTTTTACCCAAATAGTGCAATTTGGACCAAAAATACCTCCAAGATTCAAACGATGATTGCAAGAGCATCGGGAAACGAAATAACGAACCATCTGGATTATGAAACTCTTCATCTCATCCTCTTTAAATTCAATGGATTACATTTTTGAATTAGGTTCCAATTTTTTAGTTTTTGAGGGAGGAAATTAGGATTTTCGGTGTACGCGGGTCTCCTTTGTTAAGGTCGTGTGTACGACGAGGTATATGCCCGTGTGTGAACCACAAGGAGCGTGTATCAAGCCCTACACATGACTATGTGCAAAGAAGGCCATGTATAGGTACGCAAATGGCCAAAAAAGGGTGTTTAACTCAAAAAAATTGATTTGTTTTTGCAGGATGGTCCTGGAATGGAGAGAGAGAGAATGAGGAGGTGGATGCAGCTGTTGAACGAGATCTGGTGGCTCAAGCGACTCTAAAAATATGTGGTTTGTACAAATTTTGGGCTCTGAAAGGAATGAGGGTCCAAGTGAGGTTATTGGAGATGTTGGTGGGTTACTGGGACCCTGATAGCGAAAGCTTTATCCTCAATGGACAACCACTGAGGATCGAAGAAGAGGAAATCTACTTCTTGAATGGTCTATCATGCCGAGGGAAGGTTGTGAACCTCAATTCACGCAGAGCAGGGAGTGGGATGAAGATCGAAGAGTATATCGATGCCCAATGTATAGTAGGAACTCCCAAGGTGGGAAGTCAAGTCCCCATCTAGGCAATAAGTAATCTCAATTTGAAGATCATAGTGCTTGTGCTTACCAGGATCATAGGTTCGGCCTCGTTGCATCAAGCATTGAGACTGTTGATGTTTTACATAGTAGAGTGTGCTAGACCCACTTTCTACGACTGGTGTACCTCACTGCTGACCAATATGAAAGGTCAGTTGACAGAGCAAAAATAAGGGAGTAAGCGAAACTTCGAGTTTGCCTCTATTCTTTGCAGATTTGTTTTCGAGCAGGTTCCAGGTCTGGGACCTAGAGTGGAGGTTCTTCATAGAGGACCACGCGATCCAACCATGGTACAGTGGATTGAGGTCATGATACGACATGGGGGAGGTAGGGTGACCACACCCTACAACGATGATTTTTTCTTCTGGTGGCGGCAACATATCATTGCGCTGGACAACTATCCCTATGTGGGGATTGATTTTTGAGGATATATTGATATGCCACTTCCACCAGGGGCCGCCTACGGTGATATAGGTAAGATTTTTTTTTTTTTTAAATATTTCATTTTTTTTGTATTTTTGTATTTAAGGAACAAAAATATTTTTGGGATGGTGTTTGAGTATTAACTAGACACTTGTGTAATCACAAACGTGGGTCTGAGATGACTAGAGGGATTCCTACAACATAGACGAAGGAACCGTGGAGATGAGGTGGTGGGAGGAGAAGAAGAGAGAATCCTACAAAATGTGCAGGGAAACCTGTCTCGTTTGACACAGAGGATTCCTATGGTTCAGGTAGAGGATCTACCTAAAGCCATGCAGCGACATATGGTTGTTGTACCTAGAGCATGGGTATGACTCTTCCGATGTCTCGCAAACGCCGTGGTTTTCTACCATGACACACATCCATCGCCACATGCATATATGTCGTGGGATATGTATACTGGATGCATATGTGTATTGAGGGTTTTTAGCCCCAATTTTGTAATATAAGCACCATATTTTGAAATATATAAAAAGGATCTTCGAATTTACTTATATCTTACAATATGTATATTGATTTAATGGTTTTCTTTTCTTTATTAATGTGACAAATGCCAATCTAAAACGTAGTTAGCATAGGCATAAGATACATGATTATAACTCCTAGGAATGTGATAATATGTAATAAAATCAAATTGTCGTTCTAAAAGATGTACTCATAGGAATCGACGGAGTAAAGTAGGATCACACATGCGGTAACAACTGTTCAAATGACATACTACTAACTGGGAATCCAGATGAACTTCTAAATAAAAAATTCCATGCGAGATAGCATCGTGCAAAAGTTCTATGACAACGCTATATTTGGCCACATTATTCGTGGATGGCCCTAGGCATGTGCCACTTGAAGACACCAACAGATCCTCAGGTGAGTAAACCACCCAAGCGGCGGAAGCCAAGTTCTGTGTATGATGACTGGCTCCATCTGCGAATCCTAGGTAGACCGAAGACTCCATTGACATCTGCCAACAAAGGGAAAACTCGATAAGTAAGCTAAAGACAAAAGAAAAGGAGAAAAGAGACGTATATACACTAAATTTACATTAGTATACAAAGAATTCCGCCCAAGCCTAGGGCTCAAGCATAGTACCTTTTCAAGTAGAGCCCATTTTTGGGCTCGACCAACTTATTCCCTTCATAATCTTCTAATTCGTAGGCTCCTTTTTCTAGGACACGTCGCACGATGTAAGGATTGTGCCACATGGGTTTAAACTTGCCTACCCCTAGCGGTTCTTTGGATTGGTCATATAAGAGAACCAAGTCACCCTCATCATACAACCAAGGATAGACAGACTTGTCGTACCGAACCTTGACATGTTTCTTGTTTTCCTCGATAGTCGTAAAGGCGTCTCGACATTGCTTGTCAAGACTCTTTAGGTGCACAAGGCGTCGCTCTAAATCTGAAGTGTCAGGTAGAAGCTCAACTGTCAACTTGAGAGAAGGCATTTCGCATTTAATAGGAAGGATCGACTCCACACCGTGCACTAACTGAAAAGGGGAAAAACCAGTGGCAGTATTAACCGAGGTTCGGTATGCCCAAAGCGCGGGATATAGCATGATGTGCCAATTGGAATTGTTCTGACTGACAATTTTTTGCAATATGGTCTTGAGAGACTTGTTAACGGCCTCTACTTTCCCATTTTCCTCGGGTTAATAAGGTGTCGAATGATTGTGTTTTTTACCCCAGCTTAGATGCTAGTTCTACCATGATTTCATTATGAAAGTGACTGTCATGATCAATGACAATCTCACTCGGGATATCGAACCGAGCGATACTTTTTTGAACATGAAGAAGGCTGCAGTATTCCCATTGAATTTTATGGTAGGCATGACCTCAGCCCAGTTAGTAAAGTAGTCGACGTCCATGATAATGTGTTTATGCCTCCTAGCCGAAGTTGGGTTGCAATTGGCGAAATCTACCCCCCACTTGGTGAAGGGATTGATGGTGATGACTGGGTGAAGAGGGGATGGATGCGAGTGCATTTTCTGAGTGAACACCTGGCAGGGGTGACACTTCTTAACCGCTTCAATACAATCTTTAAAGATAGTGGGCCAAAAATAACCGGCTCGCAAGATTTTTTGGGCTGTCGCAAGCCCAGATAGCTGACCACCACAAGCCCCTTTGTGGCAATCATTTAGGACTAACTCGACTTCCTCATGAGTTAAGAAATGACGCAAGATATTATCTACTCCTCGGCGATACAAAGTGTCACCAACGATGGTATACTTTTTGGCTTGGTATCGAACACACCATTGATCATCTCGTGATAGATGTTGAGCGAACTTCAAGGCTTGAAGATATAAAACAATGTCTCCATACCAGGGATAGGATGACGAGACAAGGAAAATGTGTTCATCTGTGAATGAATTGACATGGATAACATCCTTGTCTAATTGTGGAAAATTGGATATTAACTCTGCAAAAACTAGTGATTTCTTGGACTTGGCCGAAGCGAAGTCGAGATCAAATTCTTGTAAGATGACAATCCATTTATTATATTTTCCCTCGATGATACGTCTAGTAAGGACGTATTGAAATGGATTGACATCGACAACCACCATAGTCTTTCAAATTAATATATGGTGACGTAAGCATTGGACTGTGTGAATGGCAGCCAAAGCTATCTTTTTCAACGTGAGAGAAATTAAGCTCATGAACAACTAAATTTCAACTAAGGTAGTAGATGACGTGCTCATGGAGCTCATCATCCTCCTGAACTAGAACCATACCAATCGTCTCTGCAGACACGACAATATACAACATGTAATCTCTACTATAATCAAGAGATTTCAGCAGAGGGGCCAATACCAAGGCTTTCTTCAAAGCATCGAAATAATCCTGGGCTTGCTCATCCCAGATAAAGGGGGTGTCCTTCTTCAAGAGGCGCATGAAACCCTTATTAATATTGGCATAATTCACTATGAACTGACGTAGAAAGTTATCTTTTCCTTGTAAACCTTGAAGTTGTCTAATTGTGTGTGGGGGAGGCAACTGAAGTATTGCCTCAACCTTAAGAGGATCTACCATGATCCTGGTCTCAGAAACTAAAAACCCTAAGAGACGACCAGACTTAATGCAAAAGATTAATTTATGAGGGTTTAATGAGATTCTATAGTAACGACATCTTTCAAAAACTATCTAAAGGTGTATAACATGATCCACTCTCTTGCGAGAGTGAGCAACAAGATCATCCAAGTAGGCTTCGACTATGTGCTTGAGATCATGAAAAGTGAAAGTTGTGGCACGTTGGAAGGTTGCTCCGACGTTTTTAAGGCCGAAAGGCATTTTATGGTATGCGAAAGTACCCCAAGGACATATAAATGTCGTCTTGTGTTGGTCCTCAAATTTGATCTGGATTTGGTTATAGCCCGAAAATCCGTCCATAAAAGAAAATATTTCGCTTCCTGCACACTCATCGAGAATCTGATCAATAAAAGGTGTGGGGAAGTTATCTTTAGGAAAAGCCTTGTTCAGGTCACAAAATTCCATACATACATAGATGGTTCCTTTCTTTTTATTTATGGGAACAAGATTGGATACCCATTCGGTCAAGGGAACTGGGTAGATGAAGACGACATTAAGAAACTTCTCCACCTCTACCTTAATAGCAGGGGCCTTCCTAGGATTCACAGCTCTAAGACGTTGTCGAATTGGTTTAGCATCCGGTTAAGTTCTAATCTCATGTTCGACAATCTGAGGGTCAATCCATGGAATCTCTTCGTATGACCAAGAAAATACATCTCGAAATTCTTTGAAGAGATCAGTGTAGATCGGAATTTCTTCTAGCGAACAATCTGCACCTATATTTACATTCTCAATTTTGCCAGGGTATGAGAGATATCGATCAAAACGGTAGGAGAAATACTCGCCATATTTCCTTCAACATAAATGTTGTGCGTATCAAGTGGAACGACGACGTGACTGAATATCTTGCTCAGGGTAGACCGAAATTCATGTTGCTCGATTCTTTCAAGACTTGGGAGAAAATAGTATCGATGATGCATGTCATCCCAAGGTCTCTCAGAACCATTCATGGCTTCGAGGACGATTTCGTCCGAAGGCAAAGTATCATCTAGGAAATCATGCGAACAAGATAATGAGGTGGCCCATACAGGCCTAAGAACTGGATCCTCCTCGTCCGTTTGCGAGGTAACATGATCAGGATCGACGGAAGAGTCAAGAACAACTTGATACACAATCTTCGCTGCTGATAGTGGCATAGCCATGCCATCATGCAACTTTCCTTCACACGACGAAGTGGGAGAAGGTAGGGTCCATGGATCACTAAAATAGGAAGTGCGGAAAGGAATGGACCTCCCTACATAGGTGGGCGTACTAGACATGGTGTAAACATGGTGAATCAGTGCCGAGAAGTCGAAAGTACCCATGAGGGAAGAATACATTCTGACACTGATATTCTTAGTTTCCGGCTAAGAATTGTCGATCATAGGGATCGACAGTCCAACATATGCGTTAGGACTAGAGTACGCAAAGGATAACTAGTCAATAGTCATGATCTCCCCTTGATGAGGAAAAAAAAGTACACGGAAGACGAATGATACGACAACGACCATAGCATAGGTCCAATTGCGACCTAGTAATAGGTTATAATCGAGAGGTTCATCAACTACCTCTACCTCCACCTCTACCGTCTTCCCACCTAACTGGACCGGAAATGCGGGGAGAATACCATGAGGGTGGAAGGAATGACCGTCGAATGCATTCAACATGTTCGATGACTTGGAAAGGGCCGGAGATCTAAGAGCATTCCAATAGACCGGGGACATCACACAGGTGGCTACACCTTCATCAATGACTCCTTGTTTGATAGTATACTTGGAATACTCCACGTGGATTAGAAAATCCACATGGTAAGGTAAGAGAGGCTTCACATTCGTGACGCCAAACTTGATAATTTTCGAGCCACTAGGTTATATAGCTCCTAAGGCAAAGAGTAAGGCATTCCTCTGTGATGGACACGTCTAGAGTATCTCCAAAGCCGACATCGCACAAGGGGTTTGGCCTAGATCCTCAATAATAGAGTAGTTCTGGGTGGCTCTAGCATTAGGGTTGTGGGTAGAGCACTTAAGTACTCCTTTCGAAATACGAGGCGGTGACTCTGGTTTCTCAACTTGTAAGTTCATCTCCGGAGGGGAGGAGGAGATTCTAGACGGGTGCTAGCTTTTTAAGAACTATAATCTCGAGAGAGGGTGGCTATATCTATTTTTGCATCGACCATATTGATACAAACATGGTCGCCATATTGTGATGGTGGGTTTTGACTTCCACCTGACGCATTTATGGCATTCGAAGAGCTGGTTGTGTGGGAATGGATTCATCAACACAACATGTGGTAGATTTAAAAGCCTCACAGCCTCTGGGATTTTGGGGCATAAATGTGTAAGTTGGTCATCGATACACAATTTACAAGGAAAATTCACCTTACGTTTCTCTTTCTTTCCCTCTCCAGCATTATCATTCTATCTCCCATTATTGTCTTTGTCCTTAGGTTTATTATTATTCTTCCCACCCTTACAATTGTTTTGACCTTTCCTTTTATTCCCATCTAGTTGCTGGTCACCATTTGGGTTCTTCGACGATTGCACGGAATGTACATCTATCGATTGGGTGGGTTTGGAGGATGCAGATGAAGCTGACCTTCTGACAGACTACGTTGTCAAGTCTGTGGACTTTACATTGGCGGAACCTACAATGCCATCAGCATGAGGTCCGAGATTCTGTCTAGGATCGTGATTTGTCTGTGGTGTGTCTAGAAGAAGGTGATATAACATCTCAGACTAAGCGTATATCAAATCGAGTTGTTGGGCTCTAAAGATAGCTTCTTCCTTGTTGAAGACCCCAGAACAAGAAACATCCTTCGAGATAGGAGGGTGAAAAGACTTTAGGAACCATTATAGAGGAAAGGTCAGGGCTATAGGAGTCTTAATCAACCACTTCCATCTACGCCATTCCCGGATATGATCCGAGATGTGAGTGTCGGTACATTGGCGTAGAGTCGACAAAAGTTCAAGGCCAACATCATAATGAATGGGAAATTGAAAATGGTTGAGAAAGGCTAGCACCAACTGATGGAGTGACCTGTATGTCCCCTTAGGTAGCTCAATGTACCATTGTGACAGAACTCCAATGAGAGTGCATTGGAATAATCGTAATCTAATAGAATCATGGTTCAAAGAATTCAATGAGCACCAAAGATGAAAAGTAGTGACGTGATCACTAGGGTTATCCCCATTCTTACCTTCAAACTTTGGAATGTATGATGGAAGTTTGGTGGGGACAGGGGTCCATGTGGGATCATGACTCACCGGGTCATTCATTAACTTAGACAAGTCTGATAGATTAAGAGTGGCCAGAAAAGGGAGACGAGGTTGCGACATCTAACCCCACCCTCCCGCGAAAGATTTTGCGTTGGGAACTGCATTCCATCCAGGATTCTGGTTAGGACCAAAACCTTATCCAAAATTATAAGGACCTCCTCCGGGCTGATTCGTATAATATGGGTTGGGCATCATTCTAGCAGGAATGTTATGATAAGGATTATGAAAATTGCCCCCAGCCGGATTACATCCGAGCTGAGGGTTTTGAAAATTTCCCCCAACTGGATTGGTTCTGGGTTGAGGGTTGCCCAAAGTGTAAGACCGACCTCCTCTAAGTGGGAATCCAGAGGATTGAAGTGGATTCGTCATGCCAAAAGTATTGGTCAGAATCGAAACCGAGGGGATAGGGATGTAAGGTGGAACTTATCCGCCAGATGGGTTGTTCCATCTAGCTATAGAAGGATTAGACACGGGGTTAAGAAAAGGGACACTTCCTAAATTAGGATTCGATTGGGGAATATGAGAACCATCAAACGGAAAAGGAGTGTAAGGAGGTGTAGTGCCCCCAAGTCCAAGGATAGTGTTGGGGCCAACAGTTGGGATGGAAGTTGAAAAATATGACGTGAAGTTAGGCATACCATAAGAAAATGGACTAGAATCCATAGGGATGGACTGAACATTGTAACTCGACGAGTGACCAAAACCCCCAAAAGGGTTCAAGGCAAGAGATGAAGCATTAACTACAAGTCGAGCCATAGTACTAGTATAAGCCTCCAACACTGCAAATGTAGCGGTTGTAGGATTCAAAGGGGTGCCATTAACTATAGTGGGTATGAGAGTCGAAGAAATCCTAGTGTTATGAATATTAGACTCAATACTCATCCTTGTGGAGCCACAAGTCTGAAAGGTGGATGTGTGTGTACTACTTCTACAAACTCTACGCCTTTTAGAAGGCAAGAACCCGAGATCTGGTGGTAACTGTAGCAGCCGACAGGACCAACAAGGAAGCTGGTCCAATTCCACGATGACTTATGACTCTACCAAATACAAATATATCCTAAGGCCAACTAGTAGTCAAAGAGCATACCAAAAAGTCAAATGACCAATATGCATGCAAATGGGCTAAAGTGGTTGAGTGGCCTCCCTTGCTAAAGAGGGTATGCCTCGTCCAAGCGGGACTTGAGACTCCCTGTTAAAGTTTGGAGGTAACATAATCAGTTATAGAGGCCCTCATGGGTTTAACAACCAGCTAGTTAGATCCCCCCAGAAAATAAATCCTCCATAAAGGTTGTGTGATGTCTGACCTTTATCTAACCCAGGATACAATCAGAATAACCCATGCAAGTAACCTATGAGATACCTAAGTCAAGAAACTAATAAACCACTATATGATCGATGCATAGGCGAGCAGTCATAAGTCCGGATCATCGTATGGGCAGGGTAGAAAAGCCTAAAACCTTGAAAGCACCGCCTCTCACAGAGGTATGGGTACTAGCAAGATCCCCAAACACGAATAAATCCATAGAAATATCTTCGACTCTAGGCGAGTATCCAGGGGTTATCCCTTCAACTAATTTCACACGACCTTGTTATTAACTCCGGTGTGAGCGGAGCGTCTTGATATTATCAATTATACAATGGACTTCTCAACTCCCTGTCTCAGACACATATGTTGATTTAATTGCCTTGGAGAATTTTACTCACAAAATCCTATTCCAAGGAACTAAATCCTAGGCTAGTTTGTGCACCCTAAAAGTGAAATCATGACTAATCAATTTTAGTTTGGAAATGAAACTCATGATGTTATAACTATGCAAAAGATAAATATGAAAATAATGCAAATTCTACCTTTAACTTTTCAATGAATGATATGCTAATAAAAACAGTGCAATTTTCAATTTCAACTCTGCAATTCAGAAGTAAAATGCAATCTTTCGCTAAATGTACTAAGCTAATGATAAAGGTTCAAAGACAAAAATGTTAACCAATGCAAAATGCCTATTTTTTTAGTATTTT
The DNA here is from genome assembly GCA_032191745.1 of Picea mariana. Taxonomy (NCBI): domain Eukaryota; kingdom Viridiplantae; phylum Streptophyta; class Pinopsida; order Pinales; family Pinaceae; genus Picea; species Picea mariana. The sequence continues at coordinate 75,057 of JASDQU010010537.1, read as the reverse complement.
CAATATATTAAAGAGAAAATGCATGGACTGAAAAGCAACCTGATATATAAGTTCTACTGTGTATAAACGAAATAACTCGAGCATAATACCAAGCAGCCAAGCAAACAACCCAGGGTTCAAGGACAAACCAAAAAATGAAAAACAATGAGAAAGACTACGTCGATAAATTCAACTCCCAACATGCTTCCTGTCAACCTAGAGAAACTCAACAGGCACTACAAAGACCTAAGAAGGCTCATAAAACATCAAATCCCACCCAACAGTCACTAAACCAAGCAAACAAGCAAGGGAAAGTGGTATAAGTGACTGTTCAGGAGAAATATGTGTATAGATGCAACACGTGTGTATACGCGACTGTCAAGGCAAAAGGAGCATATAGGCTTTAAAACATGGCCAGGCAAGGGAAAACAGGATAAAAACTCAGACTCAGAGTGAATAGAATCTCCCAAGCAATGATACGACAAGAAACACAAAGGAAAAAGAAAAATTCAAGAAGAAAAAGTACTTCAACCCTTAAAAGATCTATCCCCAGTGGAGTCGCCATTTTTGTTACAAGGGAAAAACTCTCTATGGCCAAGGGTAAACCATAACAGACAGGTATGACTGTAGAAATCAACTCAATTCCATTGTATGCTATATAAACTAATGTGTAATATAAGAAAGAGGCCTACCTTGATCCAACGTTTGATGATGTTCCACCGTGGAGCACTTCGACCCAAAGCTTTGTACCTGCAATAAGTTCTTCAACGAATAGGCAAAGCGAGTATATAGTGATAATGAAAAGGGGTTAGCACATCAGATAACATAATCCATTAATAAACATTACAAACATTCCCATGGATAATAATCATATATTTGCATGATACCAATAGAATGGGAAAGGAGTATTTCTATTAATAATTGATCGATAGAAGTGTCAACATTACAGACTTTTGTGTCAGCACGATTCAAAACCAAGGAACCAAGTTCCTTCCAACTGGGTCTCCACCACTTCAATCCTCCACCAAAGGCAAGCTCAAAAGAGAGAGACAATGAGGTTCTCTCAACAATGGGGAAAGAGCTTGGGGGATGAACACTGTGTTCAGACTTGAGGGACAAAGGGATGCAGACTCAATATGAATTAATTTCTACAGATTAATTTTGGTCTCAAAGTTGAATGCTTTCTCCTCTTTTCCATAGCTCAAAATTGTGCTCTTATAGCCTTCACAATGCAACTGAAGGGCCGAGTCAGAACGTTTCCAGTATATGGAAGGCAGAGATATATTTTTGTGACATGGAAACCCGACTCCATTTTTGTATTTTCTAGCACAAATCCCAATGTACACGGGCTGTAGTGGAGCAACTTGCGTATACACTTGCTGTATAGCTGATATGGTGTGTATATGTGGAAAAATGTTTATTTTTAGATCTGGATTTGTCAAAAAGGGATGATAAGTCTGCATAGGGAAATGTAAAAAGGCCCTCTGTGCAAGATAGCAATGGTGAGGCAAATCTTGCTATAACAACGTTGAGTTCCCCCATAAGATGAGGAACTTGCCTTGGTGCAAGAGCTTCCCTGCTTTGAAAACTTGATAAAGATGGATCCTTTGCTGGTGAGTGTCCTTGATCTGTTTGTCCACAATATGATCACTAGATCCCGTTGTATGCAGTCAGAGTTGAGCTATGTTGGTATCATCCGTTCTGTTATCTCTGAGGTGTCCATTAATGGTGGGAAATACGGTTGAAGGATATCCATGTTGAACACTGGGTGAAAGCCAAGGAAAGGAGGAATGTTGAGCTCTAAAGCATTATCACCCACAACCTTGGTGATGGTGTATGACCCATAATGGAGTGGGCGAAGCTTTCGATGGGGTCATGTAAGGCGCTCTTTTTGCAAGTGAAACCAAACTTTGTCGCCCACCTGAAACTTATGTGGCACCCAGTGTTGATCATGGCACTGCTTGTACTTGTCATTAGAATTCTGTAGGATATCCTGAACCTGTTGGTTGATGTGTTGGAAAATCTCAATGAACCAGGTGGCTTTGTCAACTTCAGTTGGAGCAGGAGATGAGTTGGCCAAGGTGACTGTAAGAGGTAGTGCAACATCTATGGGACCCAATGGTTGGAATACCAACCCCACCTAAAAGGGGATGTGGCCGGTTGAGCTATAGAGGGCTCGGTTGTAGCTATGTTGAACATAGGGGAGGTTCTCATCCTAGGGTTCTTGGAATTATACATGCGCAGGATATGCACGATCATTCGATTTATGACCTCGGTTTGGCCATCTTTCTGGGGGTGGAAGGCCGTGGATTTGGTGAGCTTGGTGTCCAGTAGTGACCAGAGGCTTGACCAGAATGTGCTGAGAAATCGACTGTCCCAATCTGAGACAATGGTTTGTGGGATTCCAAAATGTACCCATAATCATTCAAATAAGATATTGGTAGTGGCCTCTGTTGTGACGCTCTTCTTGCAGGCGGCCAAAACCACCATCTTAGAAAAGCGATCCACAACCAAAAAAACAGTCATTTCCCTGCTTTGTGGATGGGAGGCCTGTCATGTAGTCTATTGAGATGGATTCCCATGGCTTGTTAGAAGTAGGCAGAGGGGTGTATAGGCCCTATTTCTTAGTGTCCGGTTTCGTAATCATGTAGGTAGTGTAGGACCTAATATACTTACTCACCTCTTGTCAAAGTTTCAGCGAGTAGAAGTGTTTCTACAACATTGCCACTGTTTTTTCGATGCTGAAGTTTCTTGCCACCCAAATGTAGTGGGCTTCCTAGATCAACTTCCCTTGCTCACTTGATGGAACGTAGATATGGCCTAGACGACACAAAAACTCGTCCTGAAGATGTAAATTAGTGATAACTGTGTTTGCGCCAAACACTTGGTAGGTGGTGGCGAAGTCCAGGTCTGTCTCATAGAATTGGGGCCATCTAGAGGTCTCATGGCCGCAAGAGTCTAGCACTATGGTGAGTGCCACGACTGGTAGTCTGCTGAGGAAATCAATGAGGTAGTTGGTGCTTCCCATTTTATACTTGATGTTGAGGTGGAATTGTTGCAAGTACGTGGACCACTTCTGATGTCGGTCATTCTAAAATTTGCCTTGTGTTTGCATGAATTGCAATGGTTTATGATCAGTGTGGATGACTGTCTCCTTCCCAAGAATGTAATGTCTCCACTGGAAACAAGCTTTCACAATGGAGTACATTTCTTTGTCGTAAGTAGGGTACTTACGAAAAACATCTGATAGTGTCTCACTATGATAGGCCACGGGACTGTGCTGAGTGAGAATGGCACCCACAGAATACTCTGAAGCATCTGTCTCTATCTGAAAGGGATGTTGTAGGTCCGGTAGTGAAAGTACTAGGGATAAGCACAACCGCTGCTTCAAATCATCGAACGTTTGTTGTTGGGACTGACCCCACACAAATTTAGTCTTACCACCACCCCTGGTTACTTGGCTGAGGGCCCATGCAATATGGGAGAATCACAACACGAACCTGTGGTAGAAATTGGCAAGTCCCAAGAAGCTCCAAAGCTCAGTGAGTGTGGTTGGGGCTAGCCAGTCATGAATGACTTGGATTTTGGATAGATCCACATGTATTCCACGATGATCAATGATGTAGCCTAGGTAATGAAACCTATCCATGTCGAAGGAGCATTTTTCCAAGTTGGCATAGAGTTAGTGCTGCTGCAGGGTGTGGATAACCTGTTGAATATGTTGCAAGTGTTCTGCCCAAGTCTTGTTGTAAATGAGGATTTTATCCAGATACACCACTACAAAAGTATTGGTGAATGGTCACATGATATCATCCATCATCCTCATGAAAGTGGTTGGAGCATTTGTCAAACCAAAGGGCATGACCAACCATTCAAA
>JASDQU010010537.1:24140-35815 GCA_032191745.1 Picea mariana | reverse complement strand
TAGAGTAAGGAGATCTATTTTTGATGTAGCAATGCACTCAAATTATGAATACCCAGATTAAGAATTTCAATTATAACAAAATTCAAGAGAGTATTTATATATATAAATAGAAATACTTTCTAGATCGGTCAATTCATGTCTATCTTCATACCATAGATCTTTAGTTCAAATCCTGGAAGATCCAATTCTTAAATTCAATCCGAATGACCCTAACTAGAAATCAAGACTGACTTTGCAACATATATTTGTGGTTCAGATCCTACACTTTCTTGTTCCTAATTTCAGTTCTTATATGAAGTACATTTTTTTGTTTTCTTTTGTTGAACTACTATTATAAAAGGTACTTGTCGAAACATGTAATTAACTATTGAAGCTTATATAGACATTGTATTTTTTTTTCAACTGGGCATATCTATTTGTATTGGATCCCACAATGAAATCTCCTATAGATAATTTTTTATGTTGTTGGTTTTCTTCTTTGGAAATATAAAATACTAGAGTTACTTACTAGATAAAAGATGGGCTTGGGTCTGGTCTTGAATTTACTATCAAATACCATTTTATTTTTTTCTTTCTTTTCTATGATGTGTGTAAAACAACGACTAAGATTTGTAAAGACATAAAATTCAATTTCTATCCCACCATTGTTCTATGTGTACAATAAGCTAAACATACAAAATTGTAGAAACATGTTACCATTTCTATTGATTCAATATGTACAAAAGCACTATCAAATAGACAGGTAAGCTAGTTGAACAAATTTATAATTAATAACTAYATGATTATAGAATTCRATTAAAAAATAGCKATGAACCTATGATTAATGAAAKTTCATTACCCACACAATCCATATTGTTTCTTCCTCTCAAATATTTTTATTAAATCATTTCAACTAACCACCAATATGGATGGCCTCCACATGGGACCGATGTGTGTAAAACAACGACTAAGATTTGTAAAGACATAAAATTCAATTTCTATCCCACCATTGTTCTATGTGTACAATAAGCTAAACATACAAAATTGTAGAAACATGTTACCATTTCTATTGATTCAATATGTACAAAAGCACTATCAAATAGACAGGTAAGCTAGTTGAACAAATTTATAATTAATAACTATATGATTATAGAATTCAATTAAAAAATAGCGATGAACCTATGATTAATGAAATTTCATTACCCACACAATCCATATTGTTTCTTCCTCTCAAATATTTTTATTAAATCATTTCAACTAACCACCAATATGGATGGCCTCCACATGGGACCAACATCAAAGTTTGGTGATGGGTTTCTTGGCGAGACTCGAAACCAAAACCCCATGGCCATTGTTGTCAAGAGGGTTTATGTATCGTTCTCCTACTTTAGGGTTTAACATTTTGTAACAATGGTAAAATCCATTACTTCTATGCAAGGTGCATTGTTATGGACTGTATCATGGGTTTTCACCCATCTCCTATTTGATTTGAACCTTGAGGTAATCAAATTCGTTGAACAAATGCATCAACTAAGGTTTCATCTAAGAATTTATAGCTTTTTTCTGTAGGTACTTGTTGATATCAAATATTGTTTTATAGTTTTTTTAGTCAACCTCACGAGGATAAAATTGCCTTGCGTTTTTAAACAGGTGGTACTTCTCTATTTTTAAATAGCATGAAAAAATATAAACAATGCCTAAGAAGGACCAAGCTTATTTTGTAAATATTCACATGAAAAGAACACTTGAGAAAGGACCAAGTATCTTATAAAAGGAAATATTTACAATATATTACACGATCATAAACCAAAAGAGTGTGAAGTAAAACAAGACGACATTTCCATCACATCATTCATCAAGATAGAACACAATATTCAAGGAACAGGAATAAGAAAGTATGGAGCGCATATAACATATAACTTTAAATGATCATTTCAATAGCCACAAATGAGATTATGATAGACATTCATTTAAAATCTCATGCTTAAAATCAAAGTCTTGATATTACAATAATGTAATGTCCCTAATTAGTTCTATGGGAACCTCAAAAAACAATATTTGTCTTTAAATAAAAGGTAATGTCTTGAAATACAAACAAAAATTGTGTTTTTCCTTAAAAGAGGACCAAGATGTGGCTCTTGAGGACCATGAAATGAAAAATACCTAGAAGACACATGAAAAAAATTCAAGGATCAACCCGAGTTCCACAAATTACTGGGAAATGGAAGGCAATATGACAAATGACTATAGAAAAAAGTTAAAAAGAACAAGAATATGGTTGCTACTTGGCTCACTGCGATGGAAATTATTCTGAACACTTTACTTGTTTGTTGGTTCCTCTTTTGTAGATTTTTACTCTGCTAGAGGTGGCATAATTGCTGCAAGTTTCTTGTTGATTTGGCTCAGTGATTTTGATTAGGGATTTTTTTAGCCACTCTTTTATGTATTGCGTCATGGGGACCACCTTGATCTCATGCTTAGTCTTCATTTCAAACAACTCATTCTCCATCTCTCTAAGGTATATTCCCTAATTGGTACAACATGTCATCTACCTCATCATTTCTGTTGATGTATCTGATTAGCCACCTTTCAATGTCTTCCTCGGAGAATTATATTGAATCAGTGAACTCACTCACCCATGCAACTTTTAATATATCAAGTTGTTTTAATAATTTATTTTTAGATGAAAGTATTGTATCCATTAATAAACTTGGGCCATTGAGTTCCTTTGTGAGATCAACAAGCTTAAATCAAAGGTCACCTCTTTTATTCTTCACAACATCTAGTTCATTTATTATTTCTCTTAAATCTTCTATTTTCTTCAACCAATAAACATTAATTTGTTTTATCCAAATGTTTGAAGGAAGGTTTTGTTCTCTTCTATGGATATCACTTAGGCTTGAAAATTTGGTTGAAAATGTTCCAACAACATCTTTGTAAAAACCTTCATCATTTTCCAAATATTTTTGAAGATATTCTTTGAAATTTGTAATCCTTATTACAAAGTTGGTGGAGCTCTGTGCAATTTCCCAGATTTCTTGGATCAAATCTATTATTTTTTGTATCTCGTCTCCAACATATTTTCTTACTGCTAACAATAGACTAGATGAACCTTTCCACTTGTTTCTTTTTTCTGGTATATCCTCTAAGGTGAGTGTTGGTTGAATTGTGTTTAATGGTTCAACAAACAATGATCTGGGAATTAGAGATGCTTCCAATTCCTTTATTTTTTCCTTTAAAATCAAATTTTCTTTTTCAATGTTAATAACATATTCCTTCAATGCTTATCTGGTTGCTTCATGAAATTGTACAATTTTTTATGGTGCAACCCCATTGAAATCAATCTTCGATTTCCATTTCTCCGATATTTTTCTTTTCATGTTTACTTTTTCAATTAATAATTTTTAGAACTTCTATTATAGGCCACATGGTGAAATGTCACAGAAGCTTCAAAAATTTCTTGGGTTTCTATTATTCGTTGTGTAAACCAGCTAGGTTCTTCAATAAGCTCATCTACATCCATTTCCTGGGGAATTTCTTGAGTTTTAGGTATTTATTTCCCCGTTTTCTGGGTATCCCTTTTTCTTTTAGCAAAATTATACATAATGTGATATTTTTCAATATGTTTTTTTGTTGGGTCCTTTTCACCACCATCATCCAAGCTTCTGACATGTGTTTTCCTCATCTCCAAACCACTGCTCCTAGGTTTTTTTCTTACTAGGGTACTCTTTTGAGTCATAGTTGGTGAATTGAGATTTTTATTTGTTGCTTCTCTACCTTGTTGTGTATATCCCTCATTGGTGCTGGTTAATTCCTCCATGTATCATTAAGAGCTTGGTCACTTGAAGTCTCGGGGAGATTCAAATTATCCCCACCTTCTTTAAATTGTTCAATTTTGGTAAAATAAGAAGAATAACTGACTAAGGCCATATGTTCAGAAAACAAATCATCAGGATAGAAACCCTCAAAGAGCTCAACTTCATTTAGGTTGAGTTGGTCAAGTTGACTTGCAAGTTCATCCAAATGGGAGATGTGTTTTACAATAAGTTCTCTGACTTTCCAAGGAAACAAAATGAATTGCTTCTTTCTTTTATCATTAAAGAAATGAGCCCGGGACTTATATTTCTTGCAAACTTCTATAACAAAATACCCGTCTGATACATAGAAAGGGAGGATGCAAGGTTTCTCTTCACAACCAAATAACCTTATAATACTGAAATATTCAGTGGTTTCAAAAATTCATTTCTTTGAGGGAAAGGTGGAAACTTAGAGTGACAGTCTCGACGTGTTAGGGCCAAAGACTATTTTTTTTTTTAAGTTTGAGATAAAATTGTTATGAATCAGACAGAAATAATACTGATCTTTATGCCTCCACAAGGCTAGATACTAGGCGAAGACTAGTTCTACCTTAAAATTGACACTCCTTGCCCTCGACAAGTCCTAAAAAACATGGCAATAAGCTATGGTGAAAATCATATAGGATGTCATATAAAATTTCAAGGTGGTCTTCTTCAGATTACTTAGTTGAAATGAAATTTCACTAGAAATAATGTGACCCCAATTAATGAGGGAATTTTCATGCACATCGAAATGAAGGATATAGATGATATTCCTTGGAATAGATGTCATGGATTCCAAACCAATGATACAAAAAAACAACCAGGAAAATTCCTTGTATGGGTATTTCAAGGAACTTACCTCAATCTTGGAAGTACTGGAGCTATTTCTTGGCTCGGCCAAATATTTATCAAGGAGATCTTCTCCTTCTTTGTATTGTTTGAGGAATTTGTTGACTTCTTTTCCCTTTAATTGCATGGTGGGCGTCGGGAGTCATAGCATTCTGGTAAACACTAAAGGAGTTAAGGAGATAGGTTGTTGTCCTTGGAGATGGATTATTCTCTTCTCTAAATTGAATGTATTTGTGCACCACTAAACGAGCTCTTTGAAATCTATTACATCCGGAACACAAACGACCAAGGCTATACCTGAAGTCTAGACCTAAGTCATCTTTTTCTCAGTAGGAGGGAGGGCCTTGTAGTAGTTGTAAGCTCACGACCACTGGAACTCTTAGTCTTCACGTCCGAGCGTGTTTAGTGTATCTCCACAATACAAATATTTTCTCTTACTTTACATTATTTACACTGCTTTTTATTCTTACCAATAGGTGGCGCTATTGTCGATACAACATTTTACAACTTGGCATATTAGTTATTATTTAATGTTCCACCTATTGCTCTGATGATTAATCATTGTAGCTCTTATTTCAAAGTTGTCAGCCTGCACGACGAGATTTCAAATTTATTACAAGGCTTGTGAAATCTTTGTCACTTTAATAACGACATTATGTTTACACAAGTGGCAGCTATTGTGGTGGAGGGGAATAAATGCAAACGGGGAATGGTGATATGATTTCATGGGAGATGGAAAATGGTTAAGTATGGAGGTGTGAAAAGAGGAATTGAAAGTGAGTTATGGTGAAAATGAGATTGCAGGTGCGAGACACAAGACATGGTGAGATGAAAATGGTGGAAGGGGAGGACTCATGCATCCACAATTGAAAAATAGACTAAGTATGGGAGAAGTTCATTATGTAGGTCACGAAAGTAAGAGGGTCATTGTGTAGAATGTGGGATTGTGGGTCTATGGGACATGAGACATGGGAAAAAGTAAGTGGAATAGGATGGGTGTCCCACATACGCAATCTAAGAAAACGATTAAGTATGAAAAAGCTAGAAGGTGCATTTTAAAGGACACAAAATATATAGGTGTGATTTGAGGGTAGCACGATTGTGGGTCTGTAGACATGAAGAAATGTGGGTTTAGGACATGTTGGACTCCCACATCATCACTCCCACATTTCTCTAAAAGTGGATAAGTGTTGAATTTTGGAAGGAAGAAAATGACTATGTATAGATACACAGACTTGCGAGTCTGCAAACCTAGAGATTTGATAGTATTGTGACCTGCAACTCACATTTGAAAAGAGAAAAATGATTAAGTAAGGAAATTCAAAAATAAAATAAAATAAAAGGAAAAATATTAAGGATGGACGTGTATATACAAACGTTGATCAATGAATTTGGATCAACATCTAGCTCCAACTATGGGACAATGACCTCCTGTGGATTGTTGAGAATCCAAAATCTTCTTCCATTGGGTTAATGGAGTGAAAAGAGAAGAGAAAGGGAAAGAAAAATAGATTGATGAGGGATATACAATGGAGTTCCAAAAATAACTATGTACATATTTTCAGTTGGTGATTGTAACAAAAGAAATGTTTAAGATATTTCCCATTCACAGAAAACGATTGAATCTTTCCTTTCATATCCTTCAACATGTATTAATTTTAACCAATAAGATTTTCGATTTGATATGGGCCAATTCAAAGAGCTTTAAACTTTTCCTGAAAATATGATTTTTYTTTTTACTTTGTTCCATAACAWTTAACCAATTGATCCTTTCAAAAATCCTTYKAAGTATTACTCTTTTCAAAATATCTTTTAACCAATTGTTGTCTTCTTTTTATTGTCAAAATTGCTTGTTCTCTTTGTTCTTCAAGTTGCATAAGTTCATGATATTGTTTTTGCAACGATGATTCTTCTTCTTTATCCTTGACATCTCAAGTAAGTGCAATGGAATTCAATTCCAAATGTAATGGTAATCTTGCTTCCTTTCCATACACTAAGGTATATGGAGAATCTCTAGTACTATCTTTTGGTATAAAATAACTTTCCCAGAGTGCACCTATCAACTTGTTATGCCAATTCTTATGGTTTCCTTTAGTTGTATTCTTGATGATTTGAATTAAATTTCTTATTTGTTGACTTTGCTAATCCATTTCCTTGTAAATAATAATTGGATGATTTCCCCATGATGATTCTATATTCTCCACAAAAGTTTGAAAATTTTGACCCGATGAAGATTGAGTCATTGTCTGTTATGAAGTTTTCTGGTACACCGAATCTTAACAGGATATTTTATTTTAGAAAACAAATCAACTACTTTGAATCTGCATTTCTCAAAGCCACAACTTCTTGCTACTTTGTAAAATAATTGGTTGAAGTAATAATATATGCATTCCATTTACTAGACTTAGTATTTATTGGTCCAATAACATCTAAACCCCATTGTGCAAATGGTTTCTCTACCATTGCAACTCTTTTCATTTTTCTTGAAAATGTTTGGCATGGAATACATTTTCAAATTAATTCATAAGCATTATTTGAACATAGTTGGCCAATAATAACCAACCTGAATGATTCTCTGATCTGTCATTACTAGTGATAAGTGTCCACCACAAACACCATAATGAAACTCTTGAAGTATTTCTCTGGACTTTGAATAATCTAAGCATCTTAATAAAATTCCATCAAATTTTCTTCGGAACAATACACTTGATACCATAACATATTGATTTGTCTTCATTTTCAATATTCTTCTTTATTTAGAAGACATTTCAAGAGGGAATTGACCAGATTTCAGATATAAAATTATATCCTTCTACCATTCAGAGTTTTCCAAACTTGTTCCCTCTGTGACAACATTAAGTCCATTGGGAGGATAAATGTTCACAACTTCAATCCCAGTCATGAATTCACATAATCCCTAGCCCTTTATAGTTTTCAAAGGTTTTATTTGTAGATCATATTCTTGAAGCTTTCCTAACCAGTTTTCTCATCTTCCTTCTCCGAGTTGTTGATTAAGCAACATTTTTACAGGAAAATGCAAAACATAAGCAATGATGTGGGAAGATAAAATGTAAGTCCTGAAATGAGAAATTGCTTTGACCAATGAAAGAACTTGCTTCTCAATGATTGAATAATTTAATTCATAATCATGCAAGGTTTTACTCATGAAAGCAATTGGGAGTTCTTAAAGTTTTTTATTTTTCTGGGTGAGGATAGAGGCAATAGTCTCTTATGAAGCAAACAAGTACAATATGAATTCTTTATCAAAATCGAGGCTGAAAAGAACAGGGGAATTAGTGATTGCATGTTTGATTTCTATGAAAGCTTTTGGAATATCTGGTGTCCATTCAATTTTTTTTTTTTTTATCTTTCTTTAGTAGTTTATTTATTGGCTTGACAATGGTAGAATAATTTGGGACACAACATTGAATGAATTAGTTTATATTCCCAAAGAAATATTGTACTCCTTTTCTTGACGTCAGAGGATTTAGGTAATTTATTGCATTGCCTCTTTCTTGATCAATATAAACTCCTTTTTTGCTCACATGGCCTAAAATATTTCCTTTTGTTATGGAAAACAAACACTTTTTTGGATTCAAGGATATTCCATACATTCTACACCTTTCAAATACCTTTCTGAGGTGTTTTATATGTATTTCTCTTAGTTTTGAATAAATTGTTAGGCCATCTTGGTAATTTGCCATAAATTTTCCAATGAGATCTTTGAAAGCATGGTCCATTGCTATTTGGAATGTTGCACCTGCATTCTTCAATCCAAATGGAATTCTAACATAAGCATACATTCCCCATGGTGTTATGAATGTTTTTTTTGGTCTATCTTCTTTTTATACAAGAACTTGATTATATCATGAAAATCCATCCAACATGGACATCAAGGCAAAACCACTAACCTATTGCAAAAACATCTCCATACTAGGGAGTGGGTAGTTATATTTAATGCTTGTTCGATTGAGGTATCTAAAATCAACACAAAGATATATTTTCCCACTCTTATTTCTTACTACCACGGGATTTGAAAGCCATTTTAAATGTCTAATAGAAAACATTATACCTATCATTTTTAATTTTTCCAATTCTATCTTTACTAAAGGATTTATCTTGGGATTTATGATTCTTAATTTTTGCTTGAAAGGTTTTGATCCCTCTTTGAGTGGTATAATATGTTGAAATATAGACTTGTCATATTATTTTAAATCATCATAACTCCAAGAAAAAATGTCCTGAAATTCTTAGAAAATATGAGTATATTGAGCAATTTCTTCAATAGTGCAACTAATACCCAGATTTATGAATTTTGGAAAATCAGAAGTGCCAATGTTGATATTTTGTGTTTCTTGAACTTTTTGACAAATGGTTCCTCTCTTGGATCCACAATATTTATTGGGTCATCTCTTGTAAAAAGGGAATCCAGGTTGACACAACTCTTGGGAGTTGTTCTCACACAATCTATAGATTGGGAAAAGCCCAACCTAGTTCACGGAAGTGTGACAACTATGGGAGTACCTACCCATTTTCACCTTAGATAGAAACTCCCCTCACTTTAGTGATGATAAAACACCACAAAGGGGGAATCTCAGTGACCCTAGGGGGATTGAGATTAAAAGTGATATGATGATGAGTGAAACCCCTATAGGTCAAGCTTGGAGATGAGGAGTGGCTTGGAAAAGAGTCTTTTGAAGGGGTAAATGGTTTTCAAGTGTTGTGCACCTGCAAAATAGTGTTAACCATTCCCGAAACAAGACAAATGATGATAAACCAAGCCTCTAATCAATGGGAAATCAACAAGACAATCGTGTTGTCCCATAATTGGAGAATATATAATATTTACAAAAAAAAAATAAAAATTATAACAACTACACAATTAACCATCAAAAACATCAAATAATTATTGGGTAATCAAGCCTTAAACATGTAGATAATATTCCAACACTTAAACTCAAGTTTTGATGGAAAGATAGGGCTGAAAAAAGATTTTATCAGCACTATATTAGGGAATCCTTGTGGCTATAGAAAACCTTTTCTACAACAACAAGTTCTAGCCATTGAAATTTACAAGAAAAACACTTAAATGAAAGTCCTTGACAAGAAAAATAATTAGCACTATTTACTTGCAATTTTAAGCGGTAGAAAGAGCGACAAAAGATGATGAAAGAGAGTTTGCAACAACCCTAATGGCTGTAGTAATAATTTTATAACAATAACAAAATCACTTGGCTAAATAATACACCTTAGGGGCTCAAGCAAGCTTATAGCATGAAGAACAACTTCCAATTTAGACAATTGCAAAATCTCAACTTTTCACCTATACCAATGCAATGATTTTATATCTGCAATGAAAATTAGACTAGTGCCTTATCAATTGGGTTATGGGGTCTCTTGTTGTAAGGGATGGTTGGGTTACATACCTAGGGGTGTAATCCTTTTTACTCCCTATGGCTAACAAAACTAGCAAGGTAAATCTAGGAGGGTGTAAGCCTTTTTACTCCTCCTAGCAACCTTTCCAAATTAGCTTATCCAAGAAAAATGTGATAGATCTTAGTTGAGGGTGTATTCCTTTATACTCCTCCAAGGGTTTAGACAAAAATAACCATGGAACAAGAAGAAAAACCAACGATATGAAAAAATTTCCTTACCAATTTCAAGAGATAGCAAGATAAAACCCTTCTTTACCAAGAATATTCCACCACAAAGCAAGACAAGCATTCAAGAGAGATAGTGCACCACTTATTCCACCAAGAGACAAGTACTTGCATCCATAAGAGCACAAGAGAGATAAGATGTGATTTTCCCAAGGGGGGGCGAAAATTTCAGCCAAGAGCATCGACACTCAAGAGAGAGTGAGTTATGTGTAAAATGAAAGTGACAAGGTATTTATTTATACAAGACCTTGTAAACCAAATTTGTCCACATAATTAGGTTAAAACATAAATTATGGGGGCCTACCTCCCTAATTTTCCCCTTTACAAGTTAAAATTCAAATTTACAAAAGAGAGCATCCCTAATTTATGGCGTGATGCCCTCTAGGGGTGACATTTTGGCATAAAGAGCAAGTTGTTGAGATTCTTGAGGGAGATGTCGGGACTTAAAAGGCCATATATTCAAGGTGAAATGGTCTTCCTCCATCAAAACATTCCAAGCCATCATCCAGTCATCCAACACCACCAATCCCTATCCCTCCAAGTGTGGTGTCATGCCCTAGAAGAATAGAATGTGGCACCCAAAGGCAAACGTTGGGTCTAAGAGGGATAGTGAGTCACCTCTTGGGGATGCTCAAGTGCCTCCAAAGGAAACGCCCATCATGAAATCTATCCAAGGAGAGGGGTCACATAATTCAACTTGTGGTTTTCATGCCTGAAGTGAGGGTCTAAGTGACCTTGTGCCTCCATGATCAAGTTTTCACTTGTCAAGGATTTGCAAACACAAGCAAGTACGCTCTCCAAGGGTCCACAAGTCACATTTTCATTCAAAGTAATCCATATATAATAAAAGAACCACCCAAACATGTGCATAAAATGCCCCATTTTTAAAATAAACAAATTCTTAAAGACCTTATACAACTTGCCAAATTTAGATATGGGAGGGGTGTCATAGTGTCCTATTGGGTGACCCAATTCCTTAAGTAGGAGATGTTCCCAAAGAGAAACCTTTCTAAGTCATGTAGTGAATGTGAGGTGGATGCATTTTAGAATTCTAGGTGTGGGGATTCATGAAATACAAGGGCTCGTATTGTCTCATTTATGGGTGCCTCTATTAAGGGCTAGCCACATCTTTTTCCTCTTTTTGTTTTTGAAGAATATTTTTTCCAAGCCCTTTATTATTTAGACATTTACTTTGCATGTGTCACCAAGTTGAAGACAATAAGGGACACTAAAAAGGAAATGCATATCCCACAAATTCTCTACCTTGGTTAGCATGTTTTTATGAAGACCTTCCAGGTTGAAGTCAATAAGGGGCACTAAAAAGGAAATGCATAGCTCACAAACACTC
>JASDQU010010537.1:4714-15545 GCA_032191745.1 Picea mariana | reverse complement strand
AATGTTAGGCATGTTGAGTAGGCTGAATATGAGACTCGCAGCAAGGGGTATTAACTCCCTTGTCCGCATGAGTGCCACGTTGCCAATGTTGGACAGATGTCACCCCATCCAGGGCTGGAAATTTTGTATCTTATCATTTCTTGATGTATTACATTATTTTACATCTTCTATTTATATTTAGTGTTTATTTATTTTACCAAAAAATCATCCAGACCTTTACCCTATGTGTCTACGTGGAAACCACTTTCCATGTCTTTTATTACTATTCAACGTCAATCTTGCCTTATCATAGTCTATTTTTATGTCATTGAAATCACTCGATATTTTCCTCCATTTGAATCTATTCCTTTCAATTGACAACCATTTGTTTAAAATAATATAAATTTATGTGTGCATATCACACCAATACCCCACTGCAACATTTTTCCTACTCTATTATTATTCTAAAATCCACCATCAATCCATGCATCGCCATACCCAATGATTTTGTGCTTTGAACTCTGCCAAGTTTGAATATTATTTTCATATTTTCATCCAATTTTACCATTGTGTTATTCACCTTCATGCTCTTAGAGTGTTTTGTATATGTTCATTTACGAATCTCCATCCCATTCATTGTGTTTTCCACATTCTAATTACCAATGCAAGTTATGTCTACCACATTTCCCTTCATACCTCATAACTACACATAACATCTTAATTGACACGACATTTTTCATGTTCAAATCCCTTAATTTGCATGTATTTAGAAGAAAAAACAATATCGACGTATTAAACTTTAAAATAGTCAATTTAAAGATGAATGTAGATGGAAAAATGAAAAGTGTGGTAATGAATACAATTAGAAACCAAAAAATCATAGAAATTAATAGGGTGGCATTCTTAGTGGCAGTAGGAGTAGGTGCTACCAAACAATATGGATTTCTTGGTCATAGTAGTGTAGGCATTACCAAATAATCCTTTGAATCAAAATCGTATGACTCCCTGTGCCCTTCTACAAATAGGTTCATAATTTTCAAAAAAGAACATCAAAATGAACTTGCAAAAGGTCACTGCAACCAGCAAGAAATACATCAAATTTGGGGTTAGTAAGAGTGTCATTTTTCCTTTAATTCTCCAAAAAGGATAAGGAGTGCATTAATATAATCCTATTGCAATGGGGAGGTTATTTTTATGGTCGATATCTTTGTCATGAAAAACAAAACTAGTAATTTAAAATTTACTAAGCAAATTGTTTTCCATTGCCTTTCCAAAATCTCTCATGATCTCAAAATAAAATGACATAATCCAAGAATGGGTCACTGAAATGAAGTAAAGAAACTGATTGTATCTTTCAGTCCCTTAATGAAAGTATCCACCTCATCTTTTGTATTGTAAAAATGGAGACTTTCTGTACAACTTGCATTTCTTCCCAAGTAACGGTGAAGTGGCTTAGCACAGTGATGTCCAGAGCGAACTGCAACACCATGCTGCAAGTTTTTGGTTATTTTGAT
Source organism: Picea mariana (assembly GCA_032191745.1). Taxonomy (NCBI): domain Eukaryota; kingdom Viridiplantae; phylum Streptophyta; class Pinopsida; order Pinales; family Pinaceae; genus Picea; species Picea mariana. The sequence continues at coordinate 14,052 of JASDQU010010537.1, read as the reverse complement.
TAGCTGCTTTATTCATAATAATTCGATCAAATAAGAAAAATGAAATGAGAAGAATTCAAACTATGGCACAAGTTTTAGATGTGTGGCTACACGATCAATGTTGTTATGACGCAAATGATTGAAATTTATACCTGTTGATCAAGAAAGGTAGCAATATCAGTTGGATGAACAAAGTGCAAAGAACAAAGAACAAAGTGCAGCACGTCCACTAGTTGTGTTCGGAGCAGGTCCATAAATCTGCAAATTAGAGACATTTGACAGGCTGTGATAAAGATAATTTGCCAACTCCAGCTGGATAGAAAGACAACTGAAATTAAATATTTCTTAATAACTTCATCTATTATCAAATTAAATATTTACTAATAACTTCATCTATTATCACCAAATCTGCAAGGACACATCTAAACTATTTTCCCTAATAAAAACGTTACTTGGGACCAATTCCAAATTGCATCAAAAAGTCTCAAGTAGAAAGTCATTGCAAGCTTGGCTAAAAAGATTCTCATAAGAAAATAATTGAAATATATCTAGGACTTACACATATGTTACAGAATGGAAAAGGTTAATGGTAAAATATATTTTATGTTGGTTCAAAAATGAATCAAGCAATTCTAAATAGAAGAATATCACTACGGATTTAGTCTTTATACTTCGAGTTCACACAAAATCCTCCCAATATGTTTAGGTATATTTTGACTTCAAAGAAAACCCTAATCACGTTGTTGGAAGATGGTTCATATTCATCCTGCCAATGAAAAAAAATCATAGCCTCTTGTAGTTTGGTTCACACGACAAGCTTATAAAACGTATTTCCCAGAAACTCGTTAGAACTTCATTTTTTTGCTAGCATCCTACTAAAAATATTCGTAGAATTAAATTGTGAAAGTGTGAAATGATTTATAACCAATATAGAGGTGTGATAAGTTTCGTAAGAGCATTATAATTGGTTAAATATGCTAAATAAATTTTCTGTTATAGTCATTAAAGTAAGAGAGTTTATTATTTTCCCTTTAACTTTGGCTAACCCCCAAAAGTGCCCATCAGAAGCAGTCCTTGATAGAAGATGAAGGGAACTTTAGAAAAATGCTTCTGCCATTTTAACAATTTCCCTTGTCTACGTTGACATTCACAAGAGAGCGCAATAGAATTGAATGGTACCAACACAAATCCAAATCCTGCAATAAAGAGACACATAAACCAGCACTTGGGATAACCCCTGAAATTTCACATCAGAAGCAGTCCTTGATAGAAGATGAAGGGAATTTTAAAAAATTGTTTCTCATTTTAACAATTTCCCTTGTATATGTTTTGATTCACAAGAGAGAAAGAGAATGAAACCAACACATAGAAATCTTGCAATAAAGAGAAACATAAAGCAGCACTAGGGAAGCCCAACTCTTGAAGAGAAATCAGCCAAGAGCAGCATAACCCTAGAGTCGGATACCCAGAGAACAAGTGCACTCGGAAGAGAAAGAAACCCATGAAAAAAATAGTGCGCAACACTTTAGCATTCCCTTTGGCAAATCACTTTGATTAGAAATCAATAGATCAATTGAATGAGAAAATTAAACATGAGTGGGTGTATAAATAGTAAATACCCAACTCTAATCTATAGGGTTCTTTACTCGAGAGAGGTTATGAGCCTACATGTACAAGGTTATCTTTAGACAAACCTAAATATAATAAATGATAAAATATAGGGTTGGTTGTAGCTGAAATTGAAACTTATATCATTTTCAACATCTTCCCTTAAGATGAACAGGAGGCCACCAAGAAAAATAATGAATATAGATGAGAGTGGGTGTATAGATATACAACTCAATATAAAGTCCACCATTGTTGATATACAAATGAGAGAGGGTGTATAGTATTATACTTTCCCGAGTTAATCAACCATTATTCTCTTTTAGCATTGGTGCACTCAGCATATCCATAAAGCCTTGATTCTTTCGCAGTAGTGATGGCACTAGAGTTATTGGAGGTTGCAGCATTAGAGAAGCCTCTATGGAGGAAGAACAAATTGGTAGGAAACCAATTATTGAGGGTGGAAGGCGTAGTTCCCCAAGCTAGGAGTGTGTGGTGATTGTGAGATTGATCTATTAGAGGAGAACATGAGTTTCAACTTAGGAGGCGCATGATTACATGTAGATTTCCTTTCTAGCAATGGGTGTTCTATCCTAGGTGATCTTATCCATGCATGAAGGAAAAGTATCCTTGGTGCCTAGAGTTAGGGTGTTACCTCCTCTACGGAGCCGCACCACTTGGTATGTCTAGGCTCATTGTATTCCCCTTGTCTGTTTCTCTATAAAGAAGAGGCATGGTGCACCACTAGGTTGGTTTGATAGTTAAGGTTTTGAGCTTATTACAATGAAATTTTTTCCTTCAATTAATAGAGAGTGACATGATTTGTTGTTATTGTAGCTTGTTGCTCGATTTTCAAATTGATGTGTTTGTAGATCTAGCATTCCTTTATCCGTCGTTGAGATTCACAAGAGAGAGAAAGAGAATATAATGGAACCAACACACACAAATCATGCAAAAAAGAGAAACATAAACCAACACTAGAGAAGCCCAACTCTTGAAGAGAAACCAGACAAGAGCATCTCAACCCTAGAGCGAGATACCTAGAGAACAAGTGCAGTTAGAAAAGAAAGAAACCCATGAACAAAATAGCATGCAACACCTTAGGAATCCCATATGCAAATAACTTTTATTAGGGATCAATATATCATTTTCGAAATCCTCCCTTAAGATGAACAGGGGGAATCCAACAAAAATAATGAATACAGATGAGAGTGGATGTATAGATATGCACTCAATATAGGGTCCACCATGTTCAATATACAAATTAGAGACGGTGTATAGTATTATACTTTCCGTGGTTACTCAACCATTATTCTCTTTTAGCATAGGTGCACTCATCATATACGTACAACCTTGATTCTTGCCCAGCAGTGATGGCACTAGAGTTATTGGGAGGTTGCAGCATTATAGAAGCCTTTATGGAGGCAAAACAAATTAGTAGGCAACCAATAATTGAGGGTGCATGCATGCTTGCATCATGCATGTGCTATCTTTAGGAAGGCATAGCTCCCCAAGTTAGGAGTGACTGGTGCATGTGAGAATGATCTATTCTAGGAGAGCGTGAGTTTCAACTTAGGAGGCACATGCTTACATGTAGATTTCCTTTATGGAAATGGGTGTTCTATTCTAGTTGATCTAATCCATGCATGAAGGAAAAGTATCCTTGGTGCCTAGGGTTAGGGTGTTACCTCATCTACGGAGCTGCGCCACTTGGTATGTCTAGGTTCATTGTATTCCCCTTGTCTCTTGCTCTAAAAAGAAGACGCATGGTGCACCACTAGGTTGGTTTGATAGTTAGATTTTTGAGCTTATTAAAATGTAATTCTTTCCTTCAACTAATATGGAGAGACATGATTTGTTGTTATTGTAGCTTGTTGCTTGTTATTGTAGCTTGTTATTGTAGATCTAGCTTTCCTTTATCTATCGTTGAGATTCACAAGAGAGAGCAAGAGAATTGAATGAAACCAACACACACAAATCACGCAAAAAAGAGAAACATAAACCAACACTAGGGAATCCCAACTCTTGAAGAGAAACCAAACAAGACCAGCACAACCCTAGAACGAGATACCCAGAGAACAAGTGCACTCAAAAAAGAAAGAAACCCATGAACAAAATAACATTCAACACTTTAGCGTGCACTTAGGAAACACTTTAGCCTACTCTTAGGCAAATCACTTTGATTACGGATCAACAGATCATTTTAAACATCCTCCCTTAAGATGAACAAGGGGCCACCAAGAAAAATAATGAATACATATGACATTGGGTGTATAGATATGAACTCAATATAAGGTCCACCATGGTTGATATACAAATGAGAGAGGGTGTATAGTATTATACTTTCCCAGGTTTCTCAACTATTATTCTCTTTTAGCATAGGTGCACTCAACATATCCGTATAGCCTTGATTCTTTTGCAGTAGTGATGGCACTAGAGTTATTGGAGACTACAACATTAGAGAAACCTCTATGGAGGAAGAACAAATTAGTAGGAAACCAATAATTTAGGGTGCATGCATGCTTGCAACATGCATGTGCTATCTTTAGGAAGGCATAGTACCTCAAATTAGGAGTGTGTAGTGCATGTGAGATTGATCTATTCTAGGAGAGCGCGAGTTTCAACTTAGGAGGCACATGCTTACATGTAGGTTTCCTTTCTGGCAATGGGTGTTCTATTCTAGGTGATCTTATCCATGCATGAAGGAAAAGTATCCTTGGTGCCTAGGTTAGGGTGTTACCTCCTCTAGGGAGCCACACCACTTGGTATGCCTAGGTTCATTGTATTCCCCTTGTCTCCTTCTCTATAAAGAAGAAGCATGGTGCACCACTAGGCTGGTTTGATAGTTAGAGTTTTGATCAAATTACAATGTAATTCTTTCCTTCAATTAATAGAGGGTGGCATGAGGAGTTGTTATTGTAGCTTGTTGCTCGATTTTCAAATTGATGTGTTTGTAGATCTAGCATTCCTTTATCCATTGTTGAGATTCACAAAAGAGGGAAAGAGAATTGAATGGAACCAACACACACAAATCCTGCAAAAAAGAGAAACATAAACCAACACTAGGGAAGCCCAACTCTTGAAGAGAAACCAGATAAGAGTAGCACAACCCTAGAGTGAGATACCCGGAGAACAAATGCACTTAGAAAAGAAAGAAACCCATGAACAAAATATCATGCAACACTTTAGCGTGCCCTTAGGAAAATCACTTTGATTAGGGATCAATAGATCATTTTCTACATCCTCCCTTACGGTGAAGAGGGGGGCACCAAGAAAAATAATGAATACAAATGAGAGTGGGTGTTTAGATATGCACTCAATATAAGGTCCACCATGGTTGATATACAAATGAGAGAGGGTGTATAGTATTATACCTTCCCTGATTGCTCAACCATTATTCTCTTTTAGCATAGGTGCGCTCAGCATATCCATACAACCTTGATTCTTGTGAAACAATGATGGCACTAGAGGTATTGGAGGCTACATCATTGGAGAAGCCTCTATGGAGGTAGAACAAATTAGTAAGAAACCAATAATTGAGGGTGCATGCATGCATGTGTTATCTTTAGGAAGGCATATTTCCCCAAGTTAGGAGTGTGTGGTGCATGTGAGATTGATCTATTCTAGGAGAGCATGAGTTTCAACTTAGGAGACGCATGCTTACATGTAGATTTCCTTTTGGCAATGGGTGTTCTATTCTAGGTGATCTTATCCATGCATGAATGAAACGTATCCTTGGTGCCTAGGGTCAAGGTGTTACCTCCTATAGGTAGTCGTACCACTTGGTATCTCTAGGTGCATTGTATTCCCCGTGTCTCCTGCTCTATACAAAAGACACATGGTGCACCAGTAGGTTGGTTTGATAGTTAGAGTTTTGAGCTTATTACAATGTAATCCTTTCCTTCAATTAATAGAGAGTGACATGATTTATTGTTATTTTATCTTGTTGCTCGATTTTCAAATTGATGTGTTTATAGATTTAGCATTCCTTTATCCGTCGTTGATATTCACAAGAGAGAGAATGATAATTGAATGGAACCAACATACACAAACATTGCAAAAAAGAGAAACATAAACCAACACTAGGGAAGCCAACCTCTTGAAGAGAAACCAGACAAGAGCGACACAACCCTAGAGTGAGATACCGAGAGAACAAGTGCACTCAGAAAAGAAAAAAACTCATGAACAAAATAGCATGCAACACTTTAGCGTTCCCTTAGGCAAATTACTTTGATTAGGGATCAATAGATTACTTGAATGAGAAAATTACAAATGAGTGGGTGTATAAATACCCAACTCTAATATCTAGGGTGGTTTCCCCAAGGGAGGTTATGAGCCTACATTTACAAGGTCATCCTTAGACAATCCTAAATATAATAAATGATACAATACAGGATTGATTGTAGTTAAAAGTGAAGCTTACATCATTTTCAACATCCTCCCTTAAAATGAATAGGGGGCCACCAAGAAAAATGATGAATACAAATGAGAATGGTTGTATAGATACACAACTCGATATAAGGTCCACCATGGTCGATATACAAATGAGAGAGACTATATAGTGTTAGACTTTCCATGGTTTCTCAACCATTTTTCTCCTTTAGCATTGGTGCACTCAGTATATCCGTACAACCTTGATTCTTGTGTAGCGGTGATGGCTCTAGAGTTATTGGAGGGTGCAACATTAGAGAAGCCTCTATGAAGGCAGAACAAATTAGTGGGAAACCAATAATTGAGGGTGCATGCATGATTGCAACATGGATGTGCTATCTTTAGGATGACATAGTTCCTCAAGTTAGGAGTGTGTAGTGCATGTGAGATTGATCTATTCTAGGAGTGTGAGTTTCAACTTAGGAGGTGCATGCTTACATGTAGATTTCTTTGTTGGCAATGGGCGTTCTATTCTAGGTGATCTTATCCATGCATGAGGGAAAAGTATCCTTGGCACCTATGGTTAGGGTGTTACCACCTATAGGGAGCCACACCACTTGGTATGTCTAGGTTCATTGTATACCCCTTTTCTCTTGCTCTATAAAGAAGACACGTGGTGCACCGCTAGGTTGGTTTGATAGTTAGATTTTTCAACTTATTACAATGTAATTCTTTCCTTCAATTAATAGAGAGTGATGTGACTGGTTGTTATTGCAACTTGTTGCTCTTATTTTCAAATTGATGTGTTTATATATTCAACATTCATTTATTTGTTGTTTTGATAGGTTAGTCCAAATGGAACCACTACAAATTCATAATGTGCATACCCGATTCTAAAGGTTGTCTTATTCCTTGATTCTTACCTAGTGGTATCTTGATCTCAAGTCTATTTTTGAAAATATATTTTCCCCTCTTAGTTGATCAAAGAGGTCATCAATTCTTGGTAGAGGGTATTTTTTCTTAATAGTGGCTTTATTCGGCTATCTAAAGTCAATACACAACGTCAATGTGCCATCCTTTGTTTTGAAAAAGAGTATTGGTTCTCCCCAAGGTGAAACCCTTGGGTGTATGTACCATTTCTTCAACAATTCTTCCAGCTGCATTTGTAATTCTTTTAATTCTGGTGTACTCATTCTGTAAGGTGTTTTTGATACAGGGGCGGCTCCTGGTACTAAATCAATAGATAAATCTATCTCCCTCTTTGGTGGAAATCCTGGTATTTCTTGGAATACACCTTCAAACTCTTGCAATATCGAAAAATCTTCATGGCTTGGCCCTTTTGTCTTTTCTAGTTCCTCCACATGGGCTGCATACAATTGACATTATTTCCTGAAACTTCTCTTCAGTTGTAAGGATGAATTCTCCCTTATAGAAATGGGTCTTGGAATTCCTTTCACAATGCTTTGTTTTCCTTCTTCATCAAGACATGCAAATGTCTTGTTATGACAATCTAGGACAACATGATGCTTGTCCAATCAATCCATTCCAATTAGAATATCATAAGATCCCAATGGTGTAATATTTAGATCAACATTAGTATTCACTCTGTTAAGACTTATGGGACACCTCTGACCACCTCATTGATCCTACTTTTGGTTCTAGTGGCTAGCTTAACCAAACTTGATTTTTCAAGCTTACTTTTCTCCAAATGTAATCTGTCCGCTATTTTAGGATCAATGTAGCAATGGCTTGATCCTGAATCAATTAAGATAGCAACATGTTGATTAATGATCTTACCTTCCACCTCAATCATATTGGATTGGTACTCTGCTTATCGATCTTCTAAGGCTGCATATATTCTACCCATGTCTTCTAATGTGATAGCCTCTTGGATGTTGTGCATAGTCTTCTCTTTATCTCCTCTATGAGGGAAATCCTTGTATAGGTGATTTTCTTTGCACCCCCAACATTGGATTGGTGATCTTCATCTTTTTCCCAAGGAGTCTTCTTTCTGAAATATCTCTGATTCCGCTGATCGAGATATTTGCTACTGATCTACTATTCTGTATTGCAGATCTGATACACTGGGGGTTTCTGGATGCATTTCAGTTGTATGTTTGAGATCTTAATGGTTATTGCATGTGCATGTGGGTTATTGCATGTGCATGTTGGTCATTGCATGTGCATGTTGGTTATTACATGTGCATGTTGCATATTTAAGGTTTAAACAACATATAAAGAATGCATGCATCAGATCTGCCATCATCTTCTGATCACGAGTATTTTATGTTATTTGNATGGTTATTGCATGTGCATGTGGGTTATTGCATGTGCATGTTGGTCATTGCATGTGCATGTTGGTTATTACATGTGCATGTTGCATATTTAAGGTTTAAACAACATATAAAGAATGCATGCAAAAGTAGAGAACATCAACTGCCCAATATCATGTAAAATAACGGTTCGAGCATGGAAATACAATAGCCTACTGGAAATATAGAATATAAACGTCAGTCAGATCTCATGGATCAGTACTGGAATACAATCAAATAACATAAAATACTCGTGATCAGAAGATGATGGCAGATCTGATGCATGCACGGATAGATCGTAAAAAATATGCGGTTCCAGAGAAATACGGTAACTGCTACCAGCTGGGAAAACTCGTCCAGAAGAATGGACCATCGGAATGCGTCAAAAACTGCTCCAATAGAAGTGCCCTGGCCTCTAGACTGAAATGGATGAGTGTTGGATCTCGGATCTGGTCTCTAAGGCACTGGATCTGGACCCCTGGGGGGTTTGTGCCCCTCCTAGAGCACTGGATGCGCCCAAAAGGATTCCACCAACGGAATCTGCCGCTATATGTCTCAAAATGATCGTCTCACCAAATAAGGAAATGGGTCGAAAGGATTTGTCCGAATCTGCTCTGAAACTCTGCATGCAACACCAAATGTCTATCCGGAAGAGTTGCGCCCTAAATGGTTGAATGAGTCGATATGTAAGATTCCACCGTCAGAATCGAATGATAGATGGATCAATAGAAGCACCCTGGCTGGATCTCAAATGGGTTGGAAGGAAACTGCAATCTGGATACGGGTCTCGTGCAGCTCTCCAAACCCTCAAACTAGCTTGTGCCCTCACTGGCTGAGTTGTGCACTCTGCAATGGATACTCCTGAAAAGTACGGTGAAATACCTGGATGGTATATTCGATGGGCTAGGGTGTGTCTCTCAACACCGAAACCGATCAATGGTGGTGGTTTCCTCCAGAAATCCACAAAACAGTAAGGTCGGCTCTCCTCCTCCTCTGGGAACTCTCAACATCAAATCATAATAATGCATAATGAATTAGGTTGCTTTACCCTTCCTTTATAGCTTCCCAAAA
>JASDQU010010536.1:272809-286367 GCA_032191745.1 Picea mariana | reverse complement strand
GACTCCTGAGGAGATTAATATCAATTATGCATTTGAATCTGCATGCTATTACCCATCAAGCAAGGACAAAGGAGACTGCTACTGCGCACCAAAGGAGCCACGAGGATGATTAGCAATTCTTGCTTGTCGAGACTCCGAAACTCTTCTATTTCATTCAGGCATTTAGGTATGAACATATCAATTATTTATATTGTGAATGTTTTATTTAGATTAGATGTGTTTTCCAGTTCAGTACATTGAGGTGTTTTCCAATTCAATGCATAGATGTGTTTTCTAGTTCAGATGTGTTTACAACCTCACCGTGTACTTTCTCTGTAAGTTTTAGTTCTTGTTTTATTGTATTATCGGGCTGCCCTAAAACTTTTATTGTGCTGCTTTGATTATATAAAAAGTGGAGGAGGTCGTCTTGCGTTTTTTAGTCTTAGAAATGGGTTAGTGTTTTTTAGGTGGTTATGCTTTGGGATGGTTATATTTGACATTAAAGGATATTTTTATGATAAGATTGGTTTAATATTAATATATTTTATTTTTATTATATTTAATTTTTTTATATATATAGTTTAATATAGAAGAGATTGCAAAACTTCAAATGTTATCAAGACATTTCCAAATACGTTTTCTACTTTTTCTTACACATGGGTTGTCTTTACATTTCACAACCTGCGATGGGAGGAGTGGAAATAAATAGGTTGTCTTCCACGTGTGGTAACTTATGAAAGGAGTGGGAAGAAATGAATTGTTCGGAGATTTCCATGACCTGACAAGAAGGGGAATGGGAACAAATATGGTGTACGACTCCTGAGGAGATTAATATTAGTTATGCATTTGAATCTGCATGCTATTACCCATCAAGCAAGGACAAAGGAGACTGCTACTGCGCACCAAACGAGCCACGAGGTTGATTAGCAATTTTTGCCTGCCGAGACTCCAAAAATCTTCCATTTCATTCAGACATTTAGGTATGAACATATCAATTATTTATTTTGTGAATGCTTTATTTAGATTAGACGTGTTTTCCAGTTCAGTGCATTGAGGTGTTTTCCAGTTCAGTGCATAGATGTGTTTTCCAGTTCATATGTGTTTACAACCTCACTGTGTACTTTCTCTGTAAGTTTTAGTTCTTGTTTTATTGTATTATCGGGTCGTCCTTTGCAAGACGACCTCACCCACTCCAGTTTAAAGGTGGGGGAGGTCGTCTTGCGTTTTTTAGTCTTAGAAATGGGTTAGTGTTTTTTAGGTGGTTATGCTTTGGGATGGTTATATTTGACATTAAAATATATTTTTATGATAAGATTGGTTTAATATTAATATATTTTATTTTTTTTATTTTTATTATATTTAATTTTATTTTTTTATATAATTTAATATAGAAGAGATTGCAATATCATATTATTATAAAAGAAAGGGAAACTTCAATTTCTTTTGTAAAGTTTAAATGAATAATTTTATTTTTAAAGTGTTTTTATATTTATTTAAATTTTATAAATAAGAAAATAAAATATTAATAATAATGATAAATAATTTTCTCATATATATAAAATGATGGTGATTTTATCTTAACTTTGGATCTATTAAACTAGTTAAAAAATGAAATCTTTTTTAAAGCACAAAGTTTTTCAAATATTTTTTAAAAAAGTTTGTAACTCAAGATGATTTGATCCCTCAACATCTATGGTGGTCTAACTAAACCACCTTAAAGCCTTTGGTAGAGGTATAGAGCTCACCAATGAGTTTTAATATATGTAGAAATGTCATAAATAAATATTACTTTAAAAAGTAATTAATTTGTTTCCATTGATTTTCAAGTTTAATTTACATTTCATTAGATTCCAAAGCTCATTATTTATTTACATTTAATTGGATTCCCATACTCCTTGTTTTTTATTAAGTCATAAGTTGTTGAGTAGTCAACTTGAGCAATGCATCCATGCTACTAAAATTTGAGTGGTAACAAAGTGGCAAAGCTCATTCCCAACACATGTTTTCCTAAGCATTTATCAATTCTTAATTCTTCTTTCGAAAGTTTAATTTATTTTCTAAGTTTCAATTTCAAAACATTACGATTCCAACTCAAGATGTGGAGGAAGAAGGGGCACATGATCTTGTTTTGCATAAATGTTAAAATTCTGAAAAAACTATCAAGTATTTATGAAATATCATAATTTTTATTTTATTCATGAAATATCATAATTTTTATTTTATTCATGTAAAATTTGATTAGTTTTATTTCATTATCAAATATTGTAAAATTCATGTAATATTATGCATCACTTTAATTTTTATTATTACAATTTAAGTTTACAAAAATAAACGAAAATAAATATAAGGAATAAATGTTTAAACATTTAAATTAATTTTTATTATTACAATTTAAATTTACAAAAATAAACGAAAATAAATATAAGGAATAAATGTTTAAACATTTAAATTAAAAGATAAACATAATCTAAAAACAAAAATGATTAGAGGTGGTGGACCATCCAATTGAATCCATGGTGGTTGATCTCCCAGCCTTTTTATGGTGGTGAAACATCTCATTTCCAAATATGGTTATCCTCATGCATATTGATTTTTTATGGTGGTGAAACATCTCATTTCCAAATATGGTTATCCTCATGCATATTGAGTATGGTTGATCACATAATTATCAACTACCCAATAAGTTGGCAGTTGTTAACAACCTAATTATCTATTAAATCTATGTAAACAAAGAAGAATAAAAATTTTGTTTTAATCATAAACAAATTAATTTTGATTTGAGAAAAATATCTATTTCAAAATTTTTAAATTACATTAGATTTACTAGAATTTGGAAAGACTTCTCGATCAAAATTGTGTGGAGTTTTCACTCTACCCATCATCAAGGACAAAGAAAACTTATAAGTTGTGATTTAAAAGTCTTTTCAAAAACTCCACGCAATTTTGATCCAAAAATCTTTCCAGCATTATAATTGACTGTGAAAACCTGCATACTCAAATTACTAGAATTTGTTAATTAAAAACTTAAACACCTATCATAAACATATTAAATCTCATTTAACCTAAAAGAATGGTTCTTCAACCATTTTCTTTTCTTAAATGTGAGTGGTATATTAACATACAACCTCACTGTCTAAATAAAGCTTATTTATTAACATGTAACTCACAAAAGCTACATGCATATCAACCAAAAAAATGCATATGTTTGAATACCCCTCAATTAATGGTTTTACCAAGTACAACCTCTTCATGTTAAAAGCCTTCTAAGGATTGTGTTTGCGCCTATGAATCTCTCCATGATTTCAACTTTATATATAAACTTTAAAGTCCATCCTAATCCTACGAGTTAGTTTAAAAGTCTTTCAAGTTTTTTGAAGTTATATCCATGTAACATGTCATCCATTATATTATATAAAACAAGTGGAGTTGTAAAGGGTAGCAAGTCCTGGCATACAAAATATGTTTTGAAGCCAGCTACTTTAGTTTTAGGTTTGAAGGTTTTATGTTTTCATTAACTTATTTTTTAGGAAAATAGTTAGTTCCAGGTTCGAAGGTTTTATGTTTTATTTAGCTCATTTTTTAGGAAAAAGGTTTTGAGGATGTGTAAACCAAGTTGCACTTCATCTCTCTCCTAATCGAAACCTACAATTGAGTTATTGTATGAGATCTAGATATACATGTTTGGTGCGACCGCCTCCAATTTTGGATGAGATTGAATTTTTTATTATAAATGCAACCTCTATTTGTGACTGATGCAATTAGTAGAGAACTCTTCTCGAATAAATGCTCATTCTCAAGGACCTTTATTGAATAAGGGTTGTACTGAATTAGAAAAATATATGAGCCTTACAGTTGAATCATTCTTTGTTAATCTAGTAGCAAATATTTACCTATAGAAAGTTGTTTACTGCATGCTTATTTTATTTTATTTGATAGTTGAATTCTTGAATGTATGTGTGTCATCACTTATATGGTATGATTCACCTCGACAATTCTCGGAGATGTGTGAGCCATGGCTTCAATTTCCATAGATGATATGGTACATTTTTCTTGATTTTTTATAATTTTTTCAAATGTTGTATTTTTCTTTACATTTAGTGGTATAATTCAGTTTCAGATTACCATTTTTCTAATCCAACGAAATGGTGATTTTAATTGTTTTCTATTCAATTGTGAAGAAATTATTCCCATTCTAGTTATTAGATATGTATATTCAGTGATTTTGGCTTTGATTATGCATATAGAAGAACATTGTTGAATTATTTCTCGTTGTTTAGCTTGTATATGGATGCTTCCTTGAATCTATGAACTTATTGTTTTTTTTTCACTATAAAATTTTTACAATGGAAAACAAATATGCAATCTCTTTAAAGTTCACATAAACACGCAGATTAAAATACCTTAGTCTCCAAGGAACCATGGTTTCTTAAATCATGACACACAAAATATGTTTTGGTAAAAGGCCATTGTCTATAAATTTATCACAAAATCACTGGTAATTGCATTAACAATAATGGAAACCATTGTCCTTGCATGGGAATCTCTTATGTTCCCTCTCTGTCCTAGGAATAAAGCTTAAGCATACTATTGACAAAAGTTATGGTGTGTGCGTGACTAATGTTTTCTCGTTTGGTATAACTATATTTCTCAAATAATTTCTTACCTCTTACGTAGAGAATAACGAACTATGTGTGAAAGACATGTGTTTATCACCAAATAAATTTTAATTCATTGGATCGAATTGATTTTGGGCGTTAAGCATGTTGGACTATGTGACATTCAAACATAGTGAATTGAGATTTGATCATGCGTTGTGTTCAAACCACTACTGCTTGCCCAATATATACATGCATGCACCCACGTCAACAAAATTACTAATTTTTTATAATTAAATAAATAAAATGCCTAGGTACTCGAGACTACAAGTCATCGATTTCAGAGTTCCATTAATTTGTCGACCACTTTGTGACCTGCTACATCCACATCCCTCAATTGTGTGTCTTGCTTCAACAACCGAGTGTGTTGCTTAGTGGCAATTTCACTAGTATTGCCACTAAATTCCTACAAAAGCTTGTCGTCGGAAACAACAAGTTCACATACAACTATGATAATCATACCTTCAACTACCTTGTTGAAGATGGCTTCAGTATGTATTTATTCATAGAAATTTCTGTTGTTTTGTATTTTTTCGGTTGACTTAGGGTTATATTCATGATGGTTACGACTGGGATATATTAAGTGCCAGGATATTGTGTTTATGAGAAATGGTTTTCATTACTTTGTTTAATGGTAACATTAGAGGCCATTATTGCATTGCATGGAGTTTTCATAATGATTATTCGCAGAATAGGCTAGAGTGCAGTTCTATTCGGGGAGAGAAGAGGAGGGGAAATCACATGAAATGAAGTAGTTTTTTTCTTAGGAACTCACATCACACATAAGCAGTAAGACCATAAGAGATTTGAGTGGCTAGTAATGAGGGATTATTTTTCATCTTACAATAATTAGGAGGTTATGACATAATTTTTTATACTTCAAAAATGATTGAGATAGCTAGAAAGAAAGGATCTATCGAGGAACCTACAAGCCGACCAAAGGTTATCACTTACCTTCATGCTCAAGTAAGGGGGGATATAGCTTACCTCTCAAATTTATCTCTAGTTTCCTCTCAAATTCTTCTTCGCTCAATGGCCTTTCTCTTTCTTCCATGAGCTATCGGGAATTCTTGAGCGATATTCCTTCTTCCCCCCTCCCTGCCCTTATAGTTGCTTTGTAGAAAGCTTAAAATTAACCTCAACTTGGAATTAAAAATCCTTTCAAAGTTAAAAAGAATACTTCTAACCTACATAAATAATGGTTGTTTCCTTCGAAATTTATGATAAAGTTTACCTTCCATAGATGTTTGAGATTGTATTCCAACCCTCCTACAACTAAAAGCACCTAGCTTCAAATCTTTCTTGTAGCTCACTATGCTCTTTTCAATCTTGTGGGCGGAATTAGAGGACCGGTTGGGGCTACTTTCGGGGCACATATAGGGGAGAGGAAGGAGTTACAAATAAGGAATCCAATGATGGTGCGCCCTGTGTTTCTATCTGGCAGGAAGAATTAGAGGATCGGTTGGGGATACTTTCAAAGAATATATAGGGGAGAGGAAGGAGCAACAAAGATAGAAGTAAAGGCATAGTACATCCTGAATCAAGGTGTGATAGCTATGGGTGACACTTTGCATAGCTATGGATGAATAGGTGTAGGGGGTATGAGTCAATGTGATTGAGTGTAACATTGTTCGGTAATTTGTATGAGCTCGTGAAAACTTTGGCTAAGATTGGGAAAATGATATCACATTTAATGTCAAGAAGTAATGCTAGAATTAGTTCTAGCATTACTTGACTTGAGCAAAACTACTCATCAAATATGTGCTTTAAGGTGTTTTTAAGCTAAGATATTGTCTGGTTGTGCCCCGATAAGAGGCCAAATAAGACTCCCCATTTAAAACTTAGGTTAAATTGTATAAATTCTCCAAACATTTAGCTCAAAGGTCATTGGTTTTCGTGTGGAACTAATAAGAAAAGCATAATCAATTACTATAATCCCTACAACTCAAAGGGCAGGGACCAATAAATATAATTTAAATAGAAATTGATATGTTAAAGTAACACTATGACAAGAAAAGGTTGTCATTGGCTAAGTGGATCGCAAGGAGATGGAATATATTATGAAATAATTAAAATTTAAATATAAATATAAATTGATACGTTGAAGTAAGAAATGAGTTGTAATTAGCTAAATGGATCATAAAAAAATAAAGAATGAGTTAATTTTATTAATAGTTAATGACCTGTCTCCCTTCCTATTATTTTTAAAATAATGAGAAAAGAAAAATTGGTATGGCTTAAAAACAAATGTGACGAATCCAAAAGAACATCCATACCATGACATGACACTAATCGTAAAAGTATTAGGACTAAAAAAGAAAGGTTGTTAGAGATGAGTTAATGGTAACTATATTAAGATAAACATATTATTTTAATATTTTATTTCATGTATTAAAGATAGCATGATATAATAAGGAGAAAACACAACACCATAAAACATTATTCATTTTAATGTCCCTTTCTTTAGAATACAAGATTTTTAACCATATTTTTCACCAATGTTTTGGATCCATCTTTAGGACACAAAGCCAAGGAGAGAAGATGAGAAACTATTTTTTTTTTTATTTTCAAGTGAAATTTTTCATACAAGTTATTATATGGGTCGAAATGTTTTGTTTTTTTCCAAGAAATACACATCTTGGGGAAGCCCTCCAGGCACTTCCCCTCATTCTAAGGATGGCACCCAAGTGTTGTGGCTCATTCCCACAACAACCCATTTTGGAAAAAATCGGTTTCCCCCTTTTCTAAATTTTTTACAAGATACCATGTTCCTACTTTATTGAAAAGGTGTTTGCACAAAGACATTATTTTATTGCTTATACAGTCTATGATCCTGTCCTCTGCGGAAATCCATGAATTGTAGTCAAACAATGGTCCCCTTTGCTACGCGAACCAACCCTCCTTCCACGACAATCATCCTTGCATCCACTTGTTACAGGCGCCTGAACCTCATTTTCACTTAACTTGTTCGACCAACTCCACTCTCACCCCTTTGGCCTGAGTTTGGGTGTGATCGGAATAATTCTCATATTGATTACATTCAGACAGAAACCTTTCTGATGGCCACATCAGAAAGGATTATATCAGAATCATCATTGTCGGAGTATTCTCCCTCGTGAATAATTCTAAATTTCGACTCTTATACTCTGATAACCCGGGCATACAAGGTATCCTGCATATTCTACGTGGTAACCAACAGGAGTTCAGGACATAACAAGCATGCACTAGAACCGTCAGGTCAATACCACCCCATAATCTAATGACGTGGCGTATTAGGATTGGCCGTTAACTCTCGTTATGACCCTTGCACAACTAATTCATTTCCTTGTCTTTCGGGACAAAACATTGTTTGAAGAAGGGAATATACTTTCAATAACCTCTTCGTCAGAATCCTAACATCTCTGGAGTTTGTTGGACTCTGAATAATAAAGTACAACGACGTACCTTGAAGCCTTTTTAACTACCCGTGATCGATACACAAATCTATNAGTCTGAGCTTTCTTCACCTCCGATGATACGAATCTAATGGTCCCACCTGTTAAGCACGTGCCCCTATCACGTCGACACACAAACCCAGGCAGATTTGGAAAATTGCTTCGCTACCCTGCCATCGAAGTATACCTCAACGTGTATGCCAATTATCTCCGACCAGACGACTTTGACGGGCCCCACCTTTACCCAGGACTTCACTATTATCATGTTGGCACACAAACCTAGGAAAGGTATATAATATTCCTCAATCCTTTTCCTTCGGAGTGAAAATAATCCATGAAGTTTCCTGCTCCAATGATTCGACTCTGATAGATAGCTTTTGGAATTTAGGCCCCTCCCTCGATTACGATATGAAGATTTGGGCAATCTCCCCTCTTAAATTGCATTAATGACAGAGATTGTGATCTGATTTTGAAACAATCCTTGTACACAAGTGATTTATTACGCATTTATGGGTGATTTATTATGCATTTATGGATGATTTAATACATATGAATTGGTTATAAACCCTCATTTTACAACCTATCTTCCTATGTAAGCTGGCAAAATCATCTTCCTACTTTGATTAGCTTAGTGATACTCAACAACCATATTTACGGGCTGGATTGTAAGTATTACGTTCTTTTTAAAATGGCTTGTCTCTTTACAATTATTGCATCATTTTTTCTGGATTAATTCATGTTTTATCTTTGTCGATACAGGACTCAAGTAATATCTCATTATGGCAAGTTAGAATATTAAAAGACATAAGAGATATGCCTACTTTCAGTCAGCCTCTGCACCTAGAACCTCTTCACGCCAAGCAGAGGTTTTGGTAATACACACTACCCATCACACCAATGAAGACCATAGCCTCAAGTACAACGAAATATATCGAATTTTCAATACTGGATATTTTCCCCTAGAAGACGAAAACCTGGATGTATTCCAGAACATTCAGAAAATTTCATCAAGTCGTTGCTCGATCGACAATTTTTACCTACAACAAAGCAACTTAGTAGTGCTTCAAGAAATTCGACTCTAGCACCACGACCATCATAAGCAAGCATGGGAGACAAGCATCCCTAAGTCCTAAAGATATCAGCACAAGGTATCACTTACCCACACCTGTTTGTGCTCTCAATGAGCCATTCTAGAAGGGTTTCACCCAAAGCAACAAAGGCCCAGCTAAACTGATTAAACATTGGTGGGTGGATGAGGACGAGACTCTGAAGCAGGGACAAAAGTTGGTCCCAACGCAAAAATTCAAAGCACCATACAAAATGTTAGTCGCAATGTTGAACTGGTTATATGGAGAGGAAAAAAACACACATTTTCAAACAAATTGGCTACCACTGGCCCATACCATTGCCAAAATAGGACAAGTGTTCAATTGGGTAGACATCTTGGCTTTCAACATTTGTCTCCACATGAAAAACATTCAGGTATGAGAAATCCATGCTTTTATATGTCGGCCTACCTAATTGATGCCATTTGTTCCTCTATGATATTTATAGACCTCAGATGGAACTAGGAGCATGATCAACCCCCTATACATGTGTACCACCCTGAATTATGGAGCATAAATTACAAAAGGTATTTTTATGACATATGTACATTATTCCTCGCCCCTTTGTGTACTGTACTTTTTGGGTTCCCAAGGCACAAAATTTCCATTGAAGCTAGGGATGGGATGAAAGGGGTAGAAAATTGGAACTTATGCAAATACTACTCGTACATCAGGGTGTATGTCATCATTGGGCCCCCACATCTTTTACCTTACTTTGTCCCAGATCGTCTCCTAATGAGAGAAATTTCTTACCGGACCATGGGAACAAGGATTACATCACTGCTTTTGAGTAGTAGAAAAAAACTCTAGCATGTGTTTCTAGTCCACATAGGGAATTACACCATTTCAAATGGCCCTCATGCAAGAGAAGAGGCAGATGCCCTATAATATGTGTGCCTATTCCTAGGAGAGACCAAAGGCCATGATCCACATGAGCTTGCACTTAGCCATGCCAGGTCTCTTGGTCTCACCCATTCTAACATCCATGTGAATGATTTTGAAGAAGACATGCTTAAAGGAGTCATTTTCTATGAAGAGGTCCTACAAAAGTTACCCAATGATGCTTCCAAACAAGAACTTGAATCTGAGTAGGAAGAAATTAAGAGGTAACAATTGAACAATTTCAGAGACTTCTCCAACAAGAACAAGACAATGTGAACATCAAAGAACAAGAAAAGGTCAAGAAGGCGGAAGAGTTAGAAAAAAAAGACTTCAAGCAGAGGAAGAGTACCATAAAAGGCAAGTCGAGGAGGAAAGAATAAAAAGAGAAAATGAAGTCAAAGCATAGCAGGTTGCCCTAAAAAAAAAGACAATTGAAGAAGAGGCCAAGCGGTTGGTCAATGACGCAGAGGCTAGAAGGTTGGTTGATGAAGCAGAGAATAAACGATTAGCTGAGGAGATGGAAGCTCAAAGGAAGGAAGAAGTGTTGTTGAAGCAACAACAATCACAAGAATTAAGCAAGACTCCAAACACCCCATCAATGCCTAATATGGGTATTGTAAACATACCACCACAAGACTACACTCCCCTCAATGCCATCCCAGGTGATTCTTCATTCTCTTCGCAAGATCTAAATTTTGAAGGCATTGTAGTAGCCATCGAAGATTATTATTATGATGACAGAATGAGAAGTATTAAGAAGATATCAAACAAAAGAAAAAAAGGAGAATCCACCAAGTCCAAGTCATCTGCAGGGAGAGTAGTAGAGTGGAAGGATGGGCCTAACCCAGAAGAGAACATTGTTCAAACAACCTCTGCCCTCCATGCTTTCATGGGACTAAATGCCTCATATGTTCTTGAAGTGACCGGTTCCTTAAGCATGACCAAGACTGGAATCACAAAATTAGAAGCAGAATTGAAAAGTGTGAAAGACGAGCTCACTACAAAGTTCGAGAAAGCCACGAAGGTGGTTGATGCTCTCAAAACGGAAAATATAATCAAATATAGAAAGCTGAGATGAGTGTTGAGTTCAAGAAAAGGATACAAAACCAACGGGACACCCATGCTAGAGAACTAGAGTTTGAAAGACAAAAGCTAAAAAAAGATCTGGAAGAAAACAGGGCATCGACATTCACTGTGGAAATTGTCAAGGCCTAAGCATTGGAGATAAATGAGAAAATTGAAGCCGAGTAGAAAGAGTTGCTAAATTTGCTCAGTAATATACATGTTGATCGGGATGATAAGCCAAGGCTGTAGGACATGATGATGGAAATTCAAGGATGACATCAAGAAGCAAATGAGGCCTTTGAGAAAATTCTCAATTGGTAGGAAATGTGCGACACACCCCCGACTACACTACCATGGTATGCAAGAAAATAAAGGCTCATGCATCAGATTTTCTTCGACACTTGGAAACCTTTATTGACGAATATTCAAATCGACCAAGAAGCCACAAATAACAC
Source organism: Picea mariana (assembly GCA_032191745.1). Classification (NCBI taxonomy): domain Eukaryota; kingdom Viridiplantae; phylum Streptophyta; class Pinopsida; order Pinales; family Pinaceae; genus Picea; species Picea mariana. Next base: position 274,791 of record JASDQU010010536.1, on the reverse strand, counting down.
GTGCATGAAGTTGTGGAGCAGCTCAAATAATATCATGGAGGAATTCAGAATGCAGTCGTTGTCCCCCATCGATGAAGAAACATGTGCCACTACAAGAATCATTATGGTGGAGGAGTGAAGGAGAGTTAGCAAGGTAAGCATTGAAAGTTTAACTCAGGTCGGAAAAGAATCCTTGGAAGAACACTTGTTAAATCCTTTGAGACTTGTTAGCATAACCCAATACTATGTGAAGAGCACAACCAAGGAGTTACAACAAGAGGTGTCTGCTAAAGTTTGCAACGGGGAATTAATCATTGAAAAAATGCAATCAATTGAGCTAGAAGACATTATGAAGGATTATTCCCTCTGGGAAGAATATCAAAACCAAATGCATGAGAAGAACAATTTGTAATGACAATTTTTTGTAACTACTCCAGATGTCTCACTTTTTCTACTTTATAATTTTATTTTCAATTAGGAATATGAAGAGTCATTTTTGAAAACTACCCAGGGCCTATGATAGAACTAGGAGAATGTAAACAATCACTCAAATATTATAAAAGAAGAGGATTGTCCATAGAAGGGGTTTTTGGGTTTCTAGATGTAGTGGAACAATACTATTACTGCAAGTTAATTGGAACCAGAAAGACTTGTGAAGATTATGGTGTTAATGTATATGAATGTGATTTTCTATTTATGCATGTTTATCTCTGCGACAGGTGAGTGTTGGTTTTATGAACTACTTCTGAACTAATTCTCATATGTTTACAATTACCATAAATTTCATTTTAAGTGCAGTGATAGTATGGTTAGTTAGTGAATCAATTATTTGTTTCTAACTTATTGTATTGTTAAGCTTTCACCTTTCTTGCTTATATGAATTATTTCAACACAATTAATACAAATATTTCACTGCAATTATCTTTTAGTTTTCTCCTGATCAGGATAGGTTAGAATGGAGTAGAATAAAAGTGCATATTAGGACTCTAGATAAGCATCTTATCTTAGAAGTAGTTCTCTAGAGTTTTAATTCATTTGAGAACCTTCGGTTCTCATATTCACATTTAGATAGTTAATTTGGTAACTAGGCCAATAATCTGGTCTTGGGACATGTCATCTAGGTTCTCTCGTTTGGCTACTCCAAACGAGAGTGGGTCTTATTGGGACATGTCATCAGGCGTTTTCCCTTACCTACTTGAACGGGTCATTTATGGCCCGTCAACACCAAGGTAAAGCATATTCTACAAAAGCTAGAGGCTTTGTCAACATAGGGCTCAAGGCCGTTACAATAATATACTCATTAAGAGCTCAACATGTCACTTGCAATAATTGAACCTCAATAACCTCTATACTATTGAGGCTATGAGGTACTCCATAACCAACATAACCAGCCTAAATGTTTATCTAATACCATTAACAAGCTCAATGTTTTAATATTTAACCAATTATAGAATGCATGTGTGTTAATGCAAAGTTATGCAAGCATAATTAAACAATCCATTCAATCATGAACCCTTAATTATCAATGCAAACTAATGCTTGCATTATGAATTGAACAAATTAGAAAACAAATTAATCCATAACACGAACAATAATAATTTTGCATATTTATAAACAAATCAAGAACACTTATCTTCTAAAAATTCTTCACCAATTGTTTGCAAAAGAAGGATGTTCCACCCAACCATAGGCTCTCTATTACACTTATTCTCTTCATAAGCGAGGCCACCCTAGAGCTGAGGCTATGAATTCAAATGGGGACTTCTTATGGCTTGGCTCTAGTTCTCTCACACAATCCAATTCCTAGAATTCTCGAGTCAATTTCCACTACACCAATCCCAATAAACCAACCCTCTTCCCCCCCCATCTTGCACAACCCAAGGAACAGAATCCCATTCTCTGCAAAATATTCCCTCAAGCCATCCCATTTCCCTTCCAGGCTCGCTAAGGAATTTCTATGCTAGGATTCCAAGGATTTTTTTTTTTGTAAATTAAAAGTTTGT
>JASDQU010010536.1:251733-268075 GCA_032191745.1 Picea mariana | reverse complement strand
ATGGAATAAAGCTGACATAAATAAAATAACATTACTAATGTAATATGCCCTAATTAAGGGGTGATGAGCCAATATTAGGGCTTAACAATTGATGCCATTTGTTCCTCGATGATATTTATAGACCTCAGATGGAGCTAGGACCAGGATCAACCCCTATACATGTGTACCGCTCTGAATTATAGAGCATAAATTACAGAAGGTATTTTTATGACATATGTAAATTTTTCCTCGTCCCTTTGTATACTGTACTTTTTGGGTTCCCAAGGCACAAAATTTCCATTGAAGCTAGGGATGGGATGAAAGGGGTAGCAAATTGGTACTTATGCAAATACTACTTGTACATCAGGGTGTATCACACCACTGCCCCCCCACACCTTTTTCCCTACTTTGTCCTAGATCGTCTCCTAATGAGAGAAATTTCTTACCGGACCATGGGAACAAGGCTTGTGTCACTGCCTTTGAGTAGTAGCAAAAAACTCTGGCATGTGTTTCTAGTCCACATAGGGAATTACACCATTTCGAATGGCCCTCGTGCAAGAGAAGAGGCATATGCCCTATAAGATGTGTGCCTATTCCTAGGAGAGACAAAAGGCCATGATCCACATGAGCTTGCACTTAGCCATGCCAGGTCTCTTGGTCTCACCCATTCTAACATCCACGTGGTTGATATTGAAGAAGACATGTTTAAAGGAGTCATTTTCTATGAAGAGGTCCTACAAAATTTACCCAATGATGCTTCCAAACAAGAACTTGAATTTGAGCAAGAAGAAATTAAGAGGTAACAATTGAACAATTTTAGAGACTTCTCCAACAAGAACAAGACAATGTGAACATTAAAGAACAAGAAAAGGTTAAGAAGGCATAAGAGTTAGAACCAAAAAGAATTCAAGCAGAGGAAGCGTACCAGAAAATGAAAGTTGAGGAGGAAAGAATAAAAAGAGAAAATGAAGTCAAAGCATAGCAGGCTGCCCTCCAAAAGAAGACAATTGAAGAAGAGTCCAAGTGATTGGCCGATGACGCAGAGGCTAGAAGGTTGGTTGATGAAGCAGAGGATAAATGATTAGCCGAGGAGACTGAAGCTCAAAGGAAGGAAGAAGAGTTCTTGAAACAACAACAATCACAAGAATTGAGCAAGACTCCAAACACCCCATCAACACCTAATATCGGTATTGTAAACATACCACCACAGGACTACACTCCCCTCAATACCATCCTATATGATTCTTTATTCTCTTCGTAGGCTCTAAATTTTGAAGGCACAGTAGTAGCCATCAAAGATTATTATTATGATGACAGAACAAGAAGTATTAAGAAGAGATCAAACAAAAGAAAAAAGGGAGAATCCACCAAGTCCAAGTCATCTGCAGGGAGAGTAGTAGAGTGGAAGGATGGGCCTAACCCAGAAGAGAACGTTGTTCAGACAACCTCTGCCCTCCATGCTTTCATGGGACTAAATGCCTCATATGTTCTTGAAATGACCAGTTCCTTAAGCATGACCAAGACTGGAATCATAAAATTAGAAGCATAATTGAAAAGTGTGAAAGACAAGCTCACTGCAGAGTTCGAGAAAGCCACGAAGGTAGTTGATGCTCTCAAAATGGAAAAGCTAATCAAATATTTGCAAATATAGAAAGATGAGATGGATGTTGAGTTCGAGAAAAGGATACAAAACCAATAGAACACCCATGCTAGAGAACTAGAGTTTGAAAGACAAAGGCTAAAAAAAGATTTGGAAGAAAACAGGGCATCAACATTCACTGTGGAAATTGTCAAGGCCTAAGCATTGGAGATAAATGAGAAAATTGAAGCCGAGCAAAAAGAGTTCCTAAATTTGCTCAGTAATATACATGTTGATCGGGATGATCAACTAAGGCTATAGGACATGATGATGGAAATTCAAGGATGACATCAAGAAGAAAATGAGGCCTTTGAGAAAATTCTCAATTGGTAGGAAATGTGCGACACAACCCCGACTACACTACCATGGTATGCAAGAAAAGAAAGGCTCAGGCATTAGATTTTCTTTGACACTTGGAAACCTTTCTTGAAGAATGTTCAAATCGACCAATAAGCCACAAATAACACATGCATGAAGTTGTGGAGCAACTCAAATAATCTAATGGAGGAATTCAGAATACAGTCGTTGTCCCCCATCGATGAAGCAACACCTGCCACTACAAGAATCGTTGAGGTGGAGGAGTGAAGGAGAGTTAGCATGGTAAGCATTAAAAGTTTAACTTAGGTTAGAAAAGAATCCTTGGAAGAACAATTGTTAAATCCTTCGAGACTTGTCAGCATAACCTAATACTATGTGAAGAGCACAACCAAGGAGTTACAACAAGAGGTGTCTACTAAAGTTTGCAATGGGGAATTAATCATTGAAAAAATGCAATCAGGTGAGCTAGAAGACATTGTGAAGGATTATTCCCTCTAGAAAGAATATCAAAACCAAATGCATGAGAAGAACAATTCGTAATGACAAATTTTTGTGACTATTCCAGATGTCTCACTTTTTCTACTTTATAATTTTATTTTCAATTAGGAATATGAAGAGTCATTTTTGAAAACTACCCAGGGCCCATGATAGAACCAGGAGAATGTAAACAATCACTTAAATATTATAAAAGAGGAGGATTGTCCATAGAAGGGCGTTTTGGGTTTTCAGATGTAGTGGAACAATACTATTACTGCAATTTAATTGGAACCAGAAAGACTTGTGAAGATTATAGTGTTAATGTATATGAATGTGATTTTCTATTTATGCATGTTTATCTCCACAACATGTGAATGTTGGTTTTATGAACTACTTCTGAACTACTTCTCATATGTTTACAGTTACCATAATTTTCACTTTAAGTGCAGTGACAGTATGGTCAGTTAGTGAATCAATTATTTGTTTCTAACTTATTGTATTGTTAAGCTTTCACGTTTCTTGCTTATATGAATTATTTCAACACAAGTAACACAAATATTTCACTGCACTTATCTTTTAGTTTGCTCCTGATCAGGATAGGTTAGAATAGAGTAGAATAGAAGTGCATATTAGGACTCTGGATAAGCATCTTAGCTTAGAAGTAGTTCTCTAGAGTTTTAATTCATTTGAGAACCTTCGGTTCTCATATTCACATTTAGATAGTTAGATAGTTAATTTGGTAACTAGGCCAATAATCTGGTCGAAAACGCTACTCCAAACGAGAGTGGGTCTTATTGGGACATGTCATCGGGCGTTTTCCCTTGCCTACTTGAACGGGTCATTTATGGCCCGTCAACACCAAGGTAAAGCAAATTCTACAAAAGCTCGAGGATTTGTCAACACAGGGCTCAAGGCCGTTACAATAATATACTCATTAAGAGCTCAACATGTCACTTACAATAATTGAACCTCAATAACCTCTATACTATTGAGGCTATGAGGTACTCCATAACCAACATAACCAGCCTAAATATTTATCTAATACCATTAACAACTTCAATGCTCTAATATTTAACCAATTATAGAATGCATGTGTGTTAATGCAAAGTTATGCAAGCATAATTAAGCAATCCATTCAATCATGAACCCTTAATTATCAATGCAAGCTAATGCTTGCATTATGAATTGAACAAATTAGAAAACAAATTAATCCATAACACGAACAATAATAATTCTACATATTTATAAACAAATCAAGAACACTAATCTTCTAAAAATTCTTCACCAATTGTTTGCAAAAGAAGGATGTTCCACCCAACCATAGGCTCTCTATTACACTTATTCTCTTTATAAGCAAGGCCACCCTAGAGCTGAGGCTATGAATTCACATGGGGAATTCTTATGGCTTGGCTCTAGTTCTCTCACACAATCCAATTCCTAGAATTCTCGAGTCAATTTCCACTACAACAATCCTAATAAACCAACCCTCTTCCCCCCCAGCTTGCATGACCTAAGGAATGGAATCCCATTCTCTACAAAATATTCCCTCAGGCCATCCCATTTTCCTTTCGAGCTGGCTAAGGAATTTCTATGCTAGGATTCCAAGGATTATTTTTTTTTTGTAAATTAAAAGTTTGTATTACCTCAAAAAGTTGTAAGTCATACATAAATTAAGGAGCTTGGAAACTGGCCTGCCAAAAATGGAACCAGAGCCAGCACCCAACCCCTTTTCAAGATGTCCATAATGTTCATAATTGTCCTAATTACTAGAGCTAAAGTAACTAGGCTGCTACAAGCAATACATAGGAGGCTTGGAGCCTTTCAAAACTAGTTCTATCATAATTGAAAAAATTGTACTAAAACATAAAGATAAAAATAAAGTCATACATCAGACGCGTCGTTGCTTCCATCGCCATGCAGAGGCCGATGCCATGATGGAGAAAATATGTGTGGTTGACGACATTCATGGCATCGATTGTGAGCAGGCTCACCTGATAAGGATTCAAAGAGAGCATCCAACCTACATTTTATATTTGCTTGACAGAACAATTGATATGTTTCTTCCCTGCGAATGTCCAAGAGTAAGTGAAGATGCTCTTCTGAGAAGCTTTGGATATGGAACTCTTCTCTTGGAGGAATTTCCTCTAAAATCTTTACAATGTCCTGAAGGGGGTGATGCAGAGAAACTTCCTCAATTATGGGACAACCCCAACGCTCCTCAAGAAAATCATACAATGAGGATTGGCTCACAACCCCAAGAGAACCTGCAGACTAAGATATGATTTCATTACCATCCTGGAGAGGGGTAGAAGGATAATCCTCCTCTATAATATGGTAGCTCCAATTATCCTCTTCGCGATTAGCATCCAAACTTGACATTTTTGCAGAGGGATAAGCTTAGGGGAGGACTGGCTAGGAACAATAACAAGGGTTGATGCAGGACCCCCTTCTCCCCTAGGGGTTCTGCGACTTCCCGGTCAAGTATCTTCAAAATACTAAGTCAAATCGGCTCTTCGGGCCTCTAATAGACCTTGGAATCTGCTTACACAGGCCCCCATTTGTTACCACGCAGGTTCAATTCACTCACGACCTTGTTCTCTAGCACTTTTGGTAGTTTTAAATTGGTGGGCGCTATCTCCTTCCGCTATGACCCCTCTCCTCATGCGACCTCGGGATATGACCTGGGGCTAAACCTCTCAAAGCGCTTCGGAATTCGGGTTTCAACCGCTTTGACTCCAGCTGCAAACTTTTCCCACGAACTTTGAACCATGAACACAACTGATGCGAGGATCAACGGTCCCCACCACTTTCTTAGATCAACGACCCTCAATGCTTCGGGATTCGGGAGTTTTGGATTCACCAACTCCACTTTCCTTCGAAAGGATATTCCTCCGTAATGAGGGATCCTCCGACACCTATCCCTCTTGATCCAACGGTTGAGATGTGCCCTCTGGATCCATTGTGGACGACTTCCAATCAACACTCCGCTGCTTTATTTCTCCCAAAGTGTCAATCTCCGACGTGGATTTCCACGCTCCATGTGTCCCTCCATTCACCCACAGATACTGCGGATTTCTCCCTTCAAGAGTTTTGGCCTTTGGGACTTTATTCTTCAGTTCCTCTCGAATCATCTTATCACCGAAGTGATGGATCTGACACAACGTGTCCACACAATCTTAATGGTTAAGATTAACTTCCCCTGATCCAATGACAAGTGTCCTCTTAATATCGACGACCACGATCTTCTTCGGCTCCCGACTCTCGAAAATTCTCCACCCAGACTTACCTTTGTCTTTCCGGATGCACAATCTTATGCCACGTGCCTCTTGGCGATCAACGACCAGGATCTGCTTCGCAAACTCGGGCTTCAGGAGTTTTGCACACTCCACCCTTGCTTTTCCCTGAAGTGCTCTTCTTTCGAAGTGTGCAGATGTCCGCCACGTATCATTTTTTGATCCAACGGTTTGGATTTACTTTGCTTTTCGCGACTTCATGAAGTTTACTCTTTTCTCTACGCAACTCTTCCAGAGCTCTTTCTCACGAACCCCCTGATCTTATGCCACCTGTCTCCCTCTGGATGATGGACGGTCCCGATCCACTTCGGGAATCCAAAACTTCGGCTATCCCGCTCTCCTATGCACTTATTTTTTTAAAAAAGGAGTTAAATTCTCATGCACATACCTGGATCGGACGGGTGTCAATCCACGCACTCAGATCCAACGATTGAGATCTGTTCTCCTCCTCTGTGTGCTCCTTTGGGTGTCTGGACATGGAATTCGACGATCCAGATCTCTTTCTCTGCAGTTGATCTGATGATTGTTGTTGCTCCTCCTCGTGAGCTTTGGATTTCTCCCGATTTGGAAGAATTTTCAAGTATCAAAGGCTCTGTCCTTTGAGCCTCCTACGAGCCCAACTGTTGGGTCTTGACTTCTTCTCTCCCTCTTGATTTTTTTCCAATGTAACTTGATCTCGACTTTGGCACACACTTGCGCTCTACGTGCAACCTTGCACTGTCTTTCCAATTTAAACTTGTAAAGGTCCTTGACCACCGCTTCGCTATGTAGGGTCACTGTGCACACTCGCACTATTTCTCCTGAGTTTTGAATCGCTTGGTCTTCCAAAATGTCTTGGCCTTCTGCTCATCTTCAAAGGATTTCTATGCCCACCTGGCACTTAATGCTCATCCTCCTTTTCCTTGTGAACTTGAAGCGAGTTCTCCTACGTACGCCTTGCGCTATTCCTGTTGAGTTGTGTTCAACACTTTGATGAAGTGTGAGCGCACTCTTGTGCTTCTCCCAGAGTCTAGGACTCAGACTGTCTCTGCCTTCTACACTCCTTACATAGGCCTTTTTGTGCGAACTCGCACTCGACTCACCTTTGTGTCTTAACCTTATGGTGTGCCCTCTTGAAAATATTTCTCCCAGAACTCGAAATGACGTTCTCGTGCACTCCTTGTGCCTGCTTAGTGCACACCTTGCAGAGCTTCTTCCCTACAGAGTATTCAACAACTCTGGTTCACGTGAGCTTCAACTGCTCGAACCTTAGAGGTCTTTATCCCTTTTGTTCCTCAAAGGGATTTATGTGCCCTCTTAGCAACTTCTGCTCAAAGCACTCCTTGTTGATCTTTCCAGAGTATTCAATAACTTTGTGGGTGTCTTCCTCTTTGACACTCTTCTCCTCTGAACTTGAGACAGAGTTCACCTTATTCACACTTGCACCTGCTCAATGCCCACCTGACAGAGCTCTACAGAATCTTCAACAATTCTGCTTTATGTGCCTCTTCTGCACAGTTTCTCCTTCAAGGTGTTAAGTAACCTTGAGGCTCCTCTCCGAGTCTGTAAACTATTCCGGTGTGCCCTCCTGGCAGATTCTCCTCTGATACTCGAAAGAGTTCAGATACACACTCCTTGCATTGGCTCACATAGTTTCCAATACTCTGTCATGCACTCCTTGCATTTAGCCTAAAGAACCTAGAAATAATCCAACAAACTCACAGACATAGAATTTTGTCTACCCCTGTAGATGAAAACCTATCGCACACTTACAACATATGCACACATAAACACACAGATAACATAAAACAAACATTCACCACACATGAATTGATAAATAGTGAAATTTGTTCTTTTGTATTAATACCAGAATGTTGATTACAATGTGTGAGCTCGGACTGCAACTGAGTCTCGGCTCTCTCTCCTCTCGGCTTACAATGATTTTTTCATCAACTTTCAATAGCCTCTACAGGGCATATTTTACAACTATTTATACAAGAGAGGCTCATCGAGCTTTCCCTCCAAACTACTCTAGTGGTGTCTAATAACCATTTACAACACCTATCTACTGAGGTAGATTACATTGAATGAACATTTACATCTCAGATTCGAGGCCAAGCTCAAGGTCTGTTCCAACTCAACCTAATAAAGGCGACTTCATCTACTGCCTATACAAAGACATCAATTTGGCTCTATCAACCTGACAACATTTAATTGTTTTTAACTACATTGGATTTAAATTTTAAGTGAAAAATGAGAGGGTTGGCGCCTCTCCCCTTCTTAAATGCGTGTTGATGTGCTGGAATGATGGCGCGTTGCTGAGGTGGAAAGGATGATCCTTAATCATACTCCACTGCTGGTAAAATCATGAGCTCCTGCTCATGGCTCCCTCTGCTCCAATGTTGAAATCCCCCTGGATCCCAAGCTCTCCCTTAGAGCTATCCACCTGCTCCTTTGACATGCTGCTGCTGCTTCCCTGTTGCTACTGTAGGTCCTCTTCTATTCAACTTCCTCCTGTTGACAACTTCTTTTGTTGACTTCCACATCAACCTCTTGATCTCCTCAATCTCTCTGTCTAGATTTTCCACTGGTTGTCTCCTGTCATGCAGACTGGCTTGCTACACTTCCTCCTTGTGCTAATCAAAGGGAAGATCAAATTGATCTCCCATGCTACCTTCTTCTCATGTGGCACTGGCTTGCCACTGCACTGCAGCTTCCAATCCTACAGGCTCCTCATTGAGCTACTGCTCAGCTTCCTCCTCTAACAGACTAGCCTCTGTTAGTACAACTCCAGCTTCCTCCATCTACTCCTCAAGCTGGTATGCTCCTTCTCTTTGCATGACTGCATCCTGGAAGTCCTTCTCTAGTTCTGGATTGTTCAACCAATCCTCCAGCATCTCCAACTCCTTTTCCCACTAAGTGAGCAACTCAATTGTGTACTCTTCTTCTGCTGGGGTAGAATTCAATATCTTCTCCTTCTCCTCCTCCTCTATGACAGTTTGGATTGGCTGTCCTTTCTCTTCTACTGAACCTGAAATTTGTGCACTGGCCTCTGTTGGGCTAATTGGTAGGAATATCTGAATTCCCCCAATGATCATAACACTATTGTTCCTCCTCTCTTAGCACTCCTTGCTGATATGAACTCTCAGTTGAGTTCATGAGACTTTCAAATAGTCTCATCTCCTCTCCCTTGCCCACCTGGCAATATGGGATCTCTCCTCTTCCCTCTTGGCAGTCTGTTAGATCAATTGATCTCACTTTATTGCCCACATGGCAATTTGAATGTTCACCACTGCCCTCCTGGAAGTCTATGATATCTATGCTTGATCTCTTCTCCTCGCCACTGAGGTTTTCTCCAACTTCTGGTTCACAGATGCAAACCACCTCCTTTGTGTCATTGAGGGTTTCAACTTCCCTCAACCACCTCCTCAATTGTTGTTGTTTCCTTCTGGTCAGAAACTTCTGAACATGCCACTTCACTTTCCTCTTCAAGGGCCATTCATACCTCCAACCTATCTGGGACTCTTGCTGTAGTCTCAGCGTTAGCCTGTCGAGATTTGCTCTGATTTCTTCGAGCTCTTTATCCATCTTTTCCTTGCTTTTCTGCTGGTGTTTCTTGCCTTGACCACACCTATGGCCTTTAGTAGCCATTCTCCTCCTCTTCCCGCCCTACTGAAAAGTATGATGGTTACCCTGCAACTGAGAGCACCTCCAGCTTTCTCCTGCAACCCACCTGGTTGTCTACTTGACTGCTACAAACTTGCATCAATCCTTCATAGAGCATTTGTATTCTGTCTCCCTTCACCTGTTGTCTACAGAAGAAATTTAACTTTTGATACTACTTGATGTTATCAGACTATCTCCTCTTTCCTTTGCCTACTATCTGCAAGAAAAATCAAGCTCTGATACCACTTGATGGTATAAGAGAGAACCTTTTCTTAGGCTCTGATACCACTTGATGCAGGTTCCCCTTCTCCCTTATGGGTTCTGCGACCTCCCAGTCAAGGATCTTCAAAATACTGAGCCGAATCGGCTCTTTGGGCCTCTAATAAACCCTAGAATCTGCTTACACAGGCCCCCGTTTGTTACCACATAGGTTCAATTCACCCGTGACCCCGTTCTCTGGTGCTTTTGGCAGTTTTAAACTAGCGGGCGCTAGCTCCTTCCGCTAGGCCCCCTCTCTTCATGTGACCTCAGGATATGACCCGGGGCTAAACCTCCCAAAGTGCTTCAGAATTCGAGTTTCGATCGCTTCGACTGCAGCTGCAACCTTTCCCCCCGAACTCCGCACCACGAACACAATCGACGCGAGGATCAACGGTCCCCGCCACTTTCTTAGATCAATGGCCCTCAACGCTTCGGGCTTTCAGAGTTTCGGATTCATCAACTTCACTTTCCTCTGAAAGGCTCTTCCTCCATAATGAGGGATCCTCCAACACTTGTCCCTCTTGATCCAACGGTTGAGATGCGCCCTCTGTCTCCACTTGAGATGACTTCTAGTCAATGCTCCGATGCTCTATTTCTCCCGGATTGTCAATTCTTCGGCATGGATCTTTGTTACACATTATTTTCATTACCCTTATGACCGTTAATGATGTAAATCTATATGTTGTCTTCAGAGGGATCAGTGGACTGAATTCCTGAGGAAAGAAGGGAGAAGAACTTTACCTGAGAGATGAAATCATATTTTCCTTTGTAAAAACCCTAGTAAGGAGGATAGTCACACCCTGCCTTATGTTAGGGGTGCGACGCTCTCGGATCGTCGCAGGCTTCACTATACCTGGCCTAGGACATCTTCACACTCTGCTCAGTTCTAGGGGTGCGACGATTTTCGTAGGTGGGAAAAACGAGCATCTTCTCGATGCTTCTAGAAGGAAAAGCTTCTATGGTGAGGTGGCCTCCGCTTGGTTTGGATGTTACTCGCTTTTCTGATTTAGTGGGATCATCCTAACCTCCTCACCTTATCCTCTTCACCTTATAAAAAGAGAGGAGCTCTCATGGATGNTTGATCTCACTTTATTGCCCACATGGCAATTTGAACATTCACCACTGCCCTCCTGGCAGTCTACGAGATCTCTGCTTGATCTCTTCTCCTCATCACTGAGGTTTTCTCCAACTTCTGGTTCACAGATGCAAACCGCCTCCTTTGTGTCACTAAGGGTTTCAACTTCCCTCAACCACCTCCTTAATTGTTGTTGTTTCCTTCTGGTCAACAACTACTGAACATGCCACTTCACTCTTCTCTTCAAGGGCCATTCATACCTCCAGCCTATCTGGGACTCTTGCTGTAGTCTTAGCGTTAGCCTGTTGAGATTTTCTCTGATTTCTTCGAGCTCTTTATCCATCTTTTCCTTGCTTTTCTACTGGCGGTTCTTGCCTTGACCACGGCTATGGCCTTTAGTAGCCATTCTCCTCCTCTTCCCTCCCTACTGGAAAGTATGATGGCTACCCTGCAACTGAGAGCACCTCCAACTTTCTTCTGCAACCCACCTGGCTGTCTACTTGACTGCTACAAACTTGCAACAATCCTTCATAGAGCATTTGTATTCTGTCTCCCTTCACCTGTTGTCTACAGACAAAATTTAACTTCTGATACTACTTGATGTTATCAGACTATCTCCTCTTTCCTTTGCTTGCTGTCTACAAGCAAAATCAAGCTTCGATACCACTTGATGTTATAAGAGAGAACCTTTTCTTAGGCTCTGATAACACTTGATGCAGGTTCCCCTTCTCCCTTAGGGGTTCTGCGACCTCCCAGTCAAGGATCTTCAAAATACTAAGCCGAATCGGCTTTTTGGGCCTCTAATAGACCCTAGAATATGCTTACACAGGCCCTCGTTTGTTACCACACAGGTTCAATTCACCCGCGACCCCGTTCTCTGGTGCTTTTGGCAGTTTTAAACTAGTGAGCACTAGCTCCTTCTGCTAGGCCCCCTCTCCTCATGTGACCTTAGGATATGACCCGGGGCTAAACCTCCCAAAGTGCTTTAGACTTCGAGTTTCGATCGCTTCGACTGCAGCTGCAACCTTTCCCCCTGAACTCTGAACCACAAACACAATTGACGTGAGGATCAACGGTCCCTGCCACTTTCTTAGATCAATGGCCCTCAATGCTTCGGGCTTCGGGAGTTTTGGATTCACAAACTTCTTTTTCCTCTGAAAGGCTCTTCCTTTGTAACGAGGGATGCTCCGACACCTGTCCCTTTTGATCCAACGGTTGAGATGCGCCCTCTGTCTCCACTGTAAACGACTTCTAGTCAACGCTCCAATGCTCTATTTCTTCCGGAGTGTCAATTCTTTGGTGTGGATATTTGTTACACATTATTTTCGTCACCCTTATGACTGTTAATGATGTAAACCTATATGTTGTCTTTAGAGGGATCAGTGGACTGAATTCTCGAGGAAAGAAGGGAGAAGAACTTTACCTAAGAGATGAAATCATATTTTTCTTTGTAAAAACCCTAGTAAGGAGGATCGTCGCACCGTGCCTTATGTTAGGGGTGCAACGCTCTTGGATCGTCGTAGGCTACACTATACCTGGCCTGCGACATCTTCACACTCTGCTCAGTTCTGGGGGTGCGACGATTTTTGTTGGTGGGAAAAACGAGCATCTTCTCGATGCTTCTAGAAGGAAAAGCTTCTATGGTGAGGTGGCCTCCGCTTGGTTTGGATCTTACTCACTTTTCTAATTTAGTGGCATCATCCTAACCTCCTCACCTTATCCTCTTCACCTTATAAAAAGAGAGGAGCTCTCATGGATAAAGTTAGATTGGCTTGAGATTGTTAACTTGGTTAGAGTGGCTTTGAGCTTTGCTTTGTTAAGATAGATTGTGAGTGACTCTCAGATCTATAATCACAGTATACATGGATCAGAAGTGTGTGGGAAACGAGGGACAATTGGAAGGGACCTTACGGCATCGAGGCTTTGGTTGTAATCTCTCTTTCTATTATTTAATACAGATGCACTTTTCTTTCTTATATGAATCTTATTTGTCCATATTGTATGATTCCTTGATCACATACATAGTTTCATATCAAGTAGGCTCTGTTATTCTTGTCTTTGTTGGCTTGTGTTCTTTTGAAGATATTTGTCCATAAGCCTCGTGACGAATCTTGGATTACATTGGCGAAGTTAGATCTTCGATATTTAAAAGGTATGTTCTAGATCCATTTCTCATTCGATAATTGAAATCTAAAGAAAGAGTAGTGTACTGTCTTGTTTTGTTCTAGTTTCGTAGTGAAGCTAGGGAGATCTGTTTATGTACGCATTTACCGATTAATCCTATAAAAAAATTAGTGACCATGCTGGGGACAACATGTTTTCCTAGTTCATCTTTCTTTCTTGCTATGATTGTCTGGGTTCTGTTTTCTGAGTCACTAGGAGATCCAGCTTGACTCTCTCACTGTTTAAATTCACTGGAAACACCTTCTTAATTTTAATTTTTTCCAATTTTTTCATTTGATTGTCACACCCTGCTTTGAGGGACAATGCGACGATATATGATCATCGCACTCTTGGTTGCAGAGACAATGTGACGTCGTCTCCTTGTGGCCCTTTTGTTCCCTGCGATGATCTAGGATCGTCGCACTGTGTTCATCTTATAGCCTGCGATGATTTGAATTTTTTTTAATCTTTTAGTGGTTTTTCTTGCCCAGATCTTAGATATGGTTTTGGGGTGAATTTTTGGGTTTGATTATGGTTTGTTACAGTCTGCTTGACAATATTTCAATATGCTTTTAGCCACCTTTTCTTTTTTTTAGCTTGTTTGATATTGAAAGATTTTATCTCTTGTTTTGAGTATCTTTCAGTTACCAAGCATTGTTTTTCTTTAGAATTGTTTGGTGAAGAAACACTTCTTTTTTTGAATAATTCATGTTAAAAGAGAAAATTTGTTTGGGTTGTTTTGTTTTATAGAGACTTGCTATTGCTTTTAGCTATCTTTGAAACAAAAGTTTTAATTTCTTGCTTTACGTTAGGTTGGGGGCATTTTTGCATTTGAAGTAGCGACATTACATGGTTTTTGGCATTTTTTGGTCTTGAATTATGAAAAATATTAAAAATCGTGTATTGGTGTACAGTCTCTTTGGCTCATTTCTTGAAGATATTAATATTGATGAGTTTAATAAAAAATTTGGGACACTGTGCATCTGGGAATGATAAACATTTTCTCCTTCTCGTAATATAGCTTTCATCGAAGTGAAATATTTGCATTCTCATTTCTTTGCATTGTTTATAGTCGGTCAAAACATCATTTAGTCCATGCCATTTTCCTCTTGAGTAAACAATAGCTTTAAAATAAAGCGCTTATAAAAATTGATTAGACGTTTTTATATTTTTTGGTAGCAAACCTACATTAGATTAGTTGTAGGGCTTTGGAATAGATGCAAAAGATAACTTTCCAAAACTGTAAACAAACATAGAATCTTGAGGTAGGGAACGGTAAAATCCACTTGTTACATTTTATCCTGGGAATCCATTCTAACACAAGGGTCAATCACGAGGTCAAATTAGGACCGACAAAGTTACTCACCCTACTGTGTTGGTCTTAGTGTAGAGATTGCACGTATTATTGGGGGTCACTTGAGAAGAAAATCTTGTGGGGACCTTCTCGAGTTGATTTTGGGGTTAGATACCCTGGCTTTGCGCGTGGATCAGACTGTCGACTGTTTCCCCATGCATCATTGTAGTAATTGGTAACCTTAGTGGCCTATCTATAAAGTCTTCACGGTACCTCGAATCGATGTTGGCCAAACTCACTCGGGCTCCTTGGAGGGTATACCCATGATTACATGTGGGAGCTTGCACCAAGGCGTAAGTCTATTAAGCAGGTCGTCAATGTAACTTTTCCACCCACTCTATCTCATCCCCTTCGTACATTGTTCCCACGACATTGGATTTCATCACCAACCCGTGTGTTCATTGTAAGAAGGTTTTGTTTGCTTGTTTGCTTCCTAGATTTTTAGCGTGTGCTATTTGTTTTCCTTAGCAGACTTTAGGTTGGGTTTTTATTTAATGGCGTCAGTTCTCGGAAATACCAATGAAGGAACCCCTTTGTGAGGGGAACCTTTTGTTTTTCTTTCTTACTGAAACATTGGTCCTCCTCACATCGCTACATTGAGCCTTCCAGGTCTCACAACTGGATTACTAGTATGGCTGGTTTCCACTTAGGTAATCCTGAATGCAGCTAGTGCTTCGGTTATAAGAACTTCCCCCCAAGAACATCAACCTCATGTTGATCCTTCACCTTCTTCACCAGTAAGATCTTATTCGCATTCTTCACTTGCAAGGTCTTCTTCTGTTTCATCTTCTTCGCCGAGTGAAATCTTTGCAACTAGTAACCCGGTGGATAAGAAGAAGAAGAAAAATAAACAAGGGTCCAAACTTCCAACCGCTGTCGGACAGGTTGGAAAGCATCTAGTTACTGTTGATCATGTTGGGAGTGTTGATGATGCCAAGATCACCCAAAAAACCCGTAAGCCCAAGTACCCTTGCAGGCTTTGTAAGGGTAGCCATCTTCTTAGAGATTTCCCTGGTCTATCTAAGGTCTTAGAAGCATGGTCTACAACTCCTTGCGAGTCCACGTCGTCAGCCTATGAACAACATGTTGATGACCTCCCGTCAACTAGTCATGATACAGTTGGGAAGAAGAAAAGTAAAGTCAAGTTCCCGTGTATGCTATGCAAAGGGAGTAATCTAACTCACCTTTTCCCTCGTATGAAAAAAGCCTCGAAATTACTGGAAGACATGGCTATTTCACAACCTCAAATTCCAGCTGCTTATCATAAGCTTTCTCTCAACTCTCATGTAGTTGACGATATGATCAATCCGGTCATTTTGTCGGTTAGTCCTGTTGATCATGTGGTCTATCTGGTCACGTCCTTCATTGAACCAGTTGACAAAGTGGTCGATCCGAGTGTTGGCACAGGGCAGACCCAAGGTTCACTCCAAGAGCGCACCACAAAGCCCTAACTACTGGCCCTTTCAGCAACACTTGTGAAGCAAATGCAGTCTCACCTGAAGTAGCTATGGGGGGGTTGCAGGACAGAGATGTCTACAACCAGGGGAATATCAAGTGGATCTTGACGCAATACAATGAAGTATACCTATCTCACTTATCACTAAAATCTACTCCACATTCTATAGATCTGATCTAATACAATAATGTAATAACAATATATCAAAGACAAAGATAAAACATCAATCATACACACATAACACCAGGTATACGTGGTTCACCCTCTCTCTAGGGCTACGTCCACAGAACTGTTCTTATGATATATTAAGGTAAAGCTTACAGTTCTTGTTTGCGCTCTCTTCTAGCAGATCATCTGCTTATTCTCTCTTTCTCTCCCCTTCCTGCGCAACCAGCTGCAGGACTTGATCTTCACACCCAGCTGAAGATCTTGTGATGCTAGAAGGCTCTTACTCTCAGCCCTTCTGTCACTCACAATACAATATCCTCTCAATGAACAACAATCAACAACAATTCTCAACAATAGTACCGACCTGACCCAGGTCCAGTTTCTTGCAAGTGGTTCTATAGGCCCAAATTACTGCAGGTACTCTTAAATCCCAGTCATCCCTGTTCACATTACAAATCTTTGTCAATGCTGTCTCCAAGATTTTGTTGAATGCTTCGACTGTTCCATTTGCCTG
>JASDQU010010536.1:221404-251683 GCA_032191745.1 Picea mariana | reverse complement strand
ATCAGAAGTGTGTGGGAAATGAGGGACAGTTGGAAGGGACCTTACGACATCAAGGCTTTGGTTGTAATCTCTCTTTCTATTATTTAATACATATGCACTTTTCTTTCTTATATGAATCTTATTTTTCCATATTGTATGATTCCTTGATCACATACATAGTTTCATATCAAGTAGGCTCTGTTATTCTTGTCTTTGGTGGCTTGTGTTATTTTGCAGATATTTCTCCATAAGCCTCGTGACGAATCTTGGATTGCATTGGCGAAGTCGTATCTTCTTGAAATCTAAGGAAAAAGTAGTGTACTATCTTGTTTTGTTCTAGTTTCGTAGTGAAGCTAGGGAGATCTGTTTATGTTCGCATTTACCGATTAATCCTATAACAAAATTAGCGACCATACTAGGGACAACATGTTTTCCTAGTTCATCTTTCTTTCTTTCTATGATTGTCTGGGTTTTGTTTTCTGAGTCACTGGGAGATCCAGCTTGACTCTCTCACTGTTTAAATTCACTGGAAACACCTTCATAATTTTAATTTTTTCCAATTTTTTCATTTGATTGTCGCACCCTGCTTTGAGGGACAATGCAATGATATATGATCATCACACTCTTGGTTGCAGATATAGTGTGACATCGTCTCTCTGTGGCCCTTCTGTTCCCTACGACGATCTAGGATCGTTGCACTGTGTTCATCTTACAGCCTGCGATGATTTGGAATTTTTTTTATCTTTTAGTGGTTTTTCTTGCCGAGATCTTAGATATGGTTTTGGGGTGAATTTTTGGGTTTGATTATGGTTTGTTTACAGTCTGCTTGACAATATTTCAATATGCTTTTAGCCACCTTTTCTTTGTTTTAGCTTGTTTGATTTTGAAAGATTTTATCTCTTGTTTTGAGTATCTTTCAGTTACCAAGCATTGTTTTTCTTTATAATTGTTTGGTGAAGGAACACTTCTTTTTCTGAATAATTCGTGTTAAAAGAGAAAATTTGTTTGGGTTGTTTTGTTTTATAGAGATTTGCTATTGCTTTTAGCTATCTTTGAAACACAAGTTTTAATTTCTTGTTTTACATTAGGTTGGGGTCATCTTTGCATTTGAAGTAGCGAAATTACATGGTTTTTGGCATTTTTTGGTCTTGAATTATGAAAAATATTAAGAATCGTGTATTGGTGTACAGTCTCTTTGGCTCATTTCTTGAAGATATTAATATTGATGAGTTTAATAAAAATTTTGGGACATTGTGCATCTGGGAATGATAAACGTTTTCTCCTTCTCGTAATATAGCTTTCATCGAAGTGAAATATTTGCATTCTCATTTCTCTGCATTGTTTAGAGTCGGTCAAAACATCATTTAGTCCATGCCATTTTCCTCTTGAGTAAACAATAGCCTTAAAATAATGCGCTTATAAAAATTGATTAGACGTTTTTATATTTTCTGGTAGCAAACCTACATTAGATTAGTTGTAGGGCTTTGGAATAGATGCGAAAGATAACTTTCCAAAGCTGTAAACAAACATAGAATCTTGAGTTAGGGAGTGGTAAAATCCACTTGTTACATTTTATCTTGGGAATCCCTTCTAACGCAAGGGTCAATCACGAGGTCACATTAAGACCGACAAAGTTACTCACCCTACTTTGTTGGTCTTAGTGTAGAGATTGCACCTATTATTGGGGGTCACTTAAGAAGAAAATCTTGTGGGGACCTTCTTGAGTTGATTTCGGGGTTAGATACCCTGCCTTTGCACGTGGATCGGACTGTCGACTGTTTCCCCATGCATAATTGTAGTAATTGGTAACCTTAGTGGCCTATCTCTTTAGGGTCTTTACACGAGGTGACTGTGGAGGGGCAAGTCTTCACGGTACCTAGAATCAACGTTGGCCAAACTCACTCAGGCTCCTTGGAGGGTATACCCACGATTACATGTGGGAGCTTGCACCAAGGTGTAAGTCTGTTAAGCAGGTTGTCAACGTAACTTTTCCACCCGCTCTATCTCATCCCCTTCGTACATTGTTTCCGGGACATTGGATTTCATCACCAACTCGTGTGTTCATTGTAAGAAGGTTTTGTTTGCTTGTTTGCTTCCTAGATTTTTAGCGCGTGTTGTTTGTTTTCCCTAGCAGACTCTAGGTTGGGTTTTTATTTAATGGCGTCAGTTCCTAGAAAGACCAATGAAGGAACCCCTTTGCGAGGGGAACCTTTTGTTTTTCCTTCTTGCTGAAACATTGGTCCTCCTCACATCGCTACTTTGAGCCTTCAAGGTCTCACAATTGGACTACCAGTATGGTTGGTTTCCACTTAGGTAATCCCGAATGTAATTAGTGCTTCGGTTATAAGAACTTCCCCCCAAGAACATCAACCTCATGTTGATCCTTCACCTTCTTCACCAGTAAGATCTTCTTTGCATTCTTCACTTGCAAGGTCTTCTTCCGTTTCATCTTCTTTGCCAAGTGAAATCTCTACAGCTAGTAACCCGGTGGATAAGAAGAAGAATAAAAATAAACAAGGGTCCAAACTTCCAACCGCTACCGGAAAGGTTGGAAAGAAACCAGTTACTATTGATCGTGCTGGGAGTGTTGATGATGCCAAGATCACCCAAACAACCCGTAAGCCTAAGTACCCTTGCAGGATTTGTAAGGGTAGCCATCTTCTTAAAGATTGCCTTGGTCTATCTAAGGTCTTAGAAGCATGGTCTACAACTCCTTGCGAGTCCACGCCATCAGCCTATGAACAACATGTTGATGACCTCCCGTCAACTAGTCACGATACAATTGGGAAGAATAAAAGTAAAGTCAAGTTCCCATGTATGTTATGCAAAGGGAGTCATTTAACTCACCTTTGCCCTCGTATGAAAAAAGCCTCGAAATTACTGGAAGACATGGCTATTTCACAACCTCAAATTCCAGCTGCTTATCATAAGCTTTCTCTCAACTCTCCTGTAGTTGATGATATGATCAATCCGGTCCCTTTGTCGGTTAGTCCGGTTGATCATGTGGTCAATCTGGTGATGTCCTTCAGTTGACAAAATGGTCGATCCAAGTGTTGGCACAGGGGCAGATCCAAGGTTCACTCCAAGAGCACACCACAAAGCCCTAACTACTGGCCCTTTCAGCAACACTTGTGAAGCAGATGCAGTCTCGCCCGAAGTAGCTATGGGGGGGTTGTAGGACAGAGATGTCTACAACAGAGGAATATCAAGTGGATCTTGACGCAATACAACACAGTATACCTAGCTCACTTATCACTAAAATCTACTCCACATTCTATAGATCTGATCTAATATAATAATGTAATAACAATATATCAAAGACAAATATAAAGCATCAATCATACACACATAACACTAGGTATACGTGGTTCACCCTCTCTCTAGGGCTACATCCACAAAATTGTGCTTATGATATGTTAAGGTAAAGCTTATAGTTCTTGTCTGCGCTCTTTGCTAGCAGATCTTCTTCTTCTTCTCTCTTTCTCTCCCCCTCCCGCACACCCAGCTGCAGGACTTGATCTTCGCACCCAGCTGAAGATCTTACAATGCCAGAAGGCTCTTACTCTCAGCCCTTCTCTGACTCACAATACAATATCCTTTCAATGAACAACAGTCAATAACAATGCTCAACAACAATACCGACCTGACCCAGGTCCTCTCGACCTCTATTTATACAATATAGTCCGTCACCGACAGCCGTAGGTTGAGGCCTAGGTGTCAAAACCCTAGATATACAAACCTTAGGTGTCTAAATCCCTAGGTCAACTTGACCCTCTTTTCCCTGGCTTCGCTAGCCTGTTTCTCCTTTCTTCTCACTCGGTGCTAACGGTGGCTTTTCCCACTATCTGAGTTGTCCTCGATCCATGTACCTTGCTTATCTGTCATCCCCGATCTCCTCATCCAATGACTAGCTTTCTTGGGCTTCACTCCTTCTTTTCTGCTCTTTTGCTTACTTCGACCCAGTAACAGTCACTATGTCTCCCGCGAAGTTCACATTTTACCTCTTCTTCCTTGATCTTTGCTTGATTCCATACCCAAGGGCCAACAGGCCCCCAACACTCACATGTGACTCGTTTCGAGGCACTTCATTTCTGATCCTTCTGTTGTACCTCGACTTTCCACTGCGTAGTGCAGTCTTTGCTTTCTACTTTATGCCTCCTCTCCATCCCTGTGCAGCCTGTCTTTTCTGTGTCTGGTACCTAGTTTCAACTACACCTAATACCTATACCCTTTTCCTCTTGTTTTTACTGAGAGTTGCGAGGCAGCTGGTTGTCATAGTATAACTTTTTCCAACTCCCATTTACCAATCCTTCCTTCCATTCTCCCTTCAAAGTTTTCAGTTGCGCAACCCCTCCTTCTGTAACATAGGCGATCTCATATGGTCCTAGCCAATGCATTCTGAACTACCCTGGGTGTCTTATAAACTTGCTGTCATATACAAATACTAAATCACCTTGCTTGAATGCCTGTCATGGTAAGCCTTCTCTTTGTCCTTCTGAACCTGCTGATGAAATCCTGCAATAAATCTGTCTTCTTCCAGTTAAACCAACTGTGCAAGCCTCTCCTGAACAACACCAGTATCATCCATGTCTACAAATGCAACAATTCTTAATCTTGGCACCTGGTATTCCATTGGGACAACAACTTCGAGACCATAAACTAGCTTAAAAGGGGTATTCATGGTCAGTTTCTTGCAAGTGGTTTTATAGGCCCAAATTACTGTAGGTACTCTTAAATCCTAGTCATCCCTGTTCACATTACAAATCTTTGTCAGTGCTGTCTCCAAGATTTTGTTGAATGCTTCGACTGTTCCATTTGCCTGAGGATGATAAGGTGTGCTCTTCTGATGGTAGATGGTAAACTCCTCAGTCAATGCTTCAACTGTCTAGTTGATGAAGTGTGTGCCTTGGTCACTCATAAGGATCTTGGGGCATCGAAACCTGGTTATTATGTCATCAAATATAAATCTCGCAGCTGTAGTTGCACTACAGTTCTTGACTACTCTAGCTTCAGCCCATCTGGTTAAGTATTCAATCGTAGTAATGATATACCTTGCTCCTGTGCGCTTCCCTGATGGGTTGATAGGCCCCACGAAGTCAATGGCCTATTTTTCAAATGCTTGTAGGGTCATCTACGGTGCTAACAACATTTCATCTCTTCTGGATGGTCTCCCAAATCTCTGGCACACATCACAGGCTTTAGCATAATCCTTAGCATCTCTGTGTAAGGTAGGCCACCAAAGGCCAGCTCGCAGAACCTTCTGTGCAGTTGCTTTCCCTACATAATGTCCTCCTGCGATGCCTTCATGAGCTTCTGCGAGGATCAGTGGGTGTTCTGCCTCCATAACACATCTTCTTAGTATCTCATCAGGTCCCATCTTGTATAGTTGACCCACTATCAGTGAAAAGTCTGCAACATGCACTACTGGCTGTTTCTTCTGGGGAATTGTATACTCACTAGGTGCCATTCCTGTTGACAGGAACTGGATTATTTCTGCAAAGTGGTCATCGATCTTTCTGATGGCGAGCAGCTGTGCATCAGACACTGTATCCTCCAAACTGGTGGGTTCTTCTCCATGTTCCAACCTCGACAAGTGGTCAGGGCCCTTGTTCATTCTTCATGGCTTAACTATGATCTCAAAATCATATTCTTGAAACAACATAAGCCATCTGCATATTCGCCCCCCCAACACTGGCTTGTTGACTAGTTACTTCAACGCAGAGTGATTTGTGAACATTTTAAAATGTCCTCCCAATAAGTAGTGGAAATTTTTTTGTAGCGCATACACCATGGTGAATCGTTCTCTCTCTGTGGTGGTGTAGTTAATTTCTGCTGTGGATAACTTCCTGCTAGCAAAGGCTAACGGGTGATCGATGTCTCCTATTCCTAGCTGTGCTAACACAACTCCCAATGTAATGGACGATGCATCAACATGCACATGAAACTCTTTAGTCCAATCCGGGAAAACCAGAATGGGCGTAGTAACCATCTTTTGTTTCAGTGTGTCGAAGCTCTGCTGGCATTCATCTATCCAACCAAACTGGCAGTCCTTCTTCAACAACGTCTCCATCGGTGTTGTAATTTGGGCATAGCCTTTAATGAATTTTCTGTAATAGCCAGTGTGTCCTAGCGCAATGTGCAGTTGTTTAACTGAAGTCGGAGGTGGAAAATCAACTATAATTGCAATTTTAGATGGATCAACCAACAATCCCTGCTTGCATACAATATGGCCTAATAACACTCCAAATGGTGAGAAGAATATGTACTTCTTCAGATTTAAAGCAATTTGACACTGCGTGCATTTATCTAACATTGGCCTTAGACATTCAATATGATTTTTCAACAAACTAAACACAGTCCAATCATCAAAATAGGCTTCTAAAAATTTATTTATAAATTCTTTGAACGCTTCGACCACCACCCTGGAAAAGATGGCTGGGGCATTCTTCAATCCGAATGGCATCACTGTATATTGGTATGATCCCCATTCTGTGGAAAACGTGGTCTTGTGGCGGTCCTCCTTGACAATCCGGATCTAATTGTATCCGAAAAATCCATCTGTAAAAGAATATACCTCTTGGCCTCCCACGTTGTCTAATACTTCGTCAGTGAATGTTGTAGGGAAAGGGTCATGCAGACAGAAATCATTTAGTTTCCTGAGGTCTACACATATCCTAATTTCGCCTATCTTCTTGTCTTGTACCACCATAGGGCTGATCCACTCTGATTCTTCAACAGGTTCAATAATCCCTGCTTCCAGCATTCTGTCGAGCTCAATCTTCCCTTTTTCTTTGTATTTCGGGTTCAATCTATATGATCTTTGCTTGACTGGCTTCGCATCTGGTTTCAAAGGTATCCTCATCTTTCCCATAGGTCCTTTGATTCCCTTCATATCAATGAACTTGGTGGGAAACAAGTCATGATATTCATGCAATATCTCTGTAATTTTGTCAATGGTAGCAACATCACAATAATCTCTGACATTGGCAAGCTTCGGTGTCCTCAGTTCCAATATTGACCTTTTTGATCTTGATTGGCTGACCAATAAATGGTAGCTTAGCTTCTGGTCCTTCCACATCTCTTTGGCCTTCTGTTTTAGTGATGTGTATCTTCCTGGGATCATCATCTTCATCGGCAGTGATGTTGTAGCAACCCTGCAATTTCTAAAGAGGCGCAGTCCATTCGTCCTCTTCTTGTTCCACAGGGGGGCTAGATGCCTCTTCGAATACTTTCTGACTCACAATCTATAATGCTTGGTCTACTGAAGGGTATTCACTCTCAAATAAAAAGGTGGTGATAACATTTTGAATCATACCTTCCCAATCTGCAGTGACAAGGCGCAACTCTGCTTGAAGGTACCACTTGATAGGTGTGGTGTCCAATGTGTTGATGAATTTGTGCACCCATTGCTCTTGTGGAATATCACTCCAGGCTTCTTCACAGCTTTGCACATGGTCCTTTGGGTAGCTTCGATCTATGTACCTCACTTCACAACTTTCTACTTGGGCTGAGAACCGCGTTGTCATCAAGGTTCGACATTGTACCCAGTCTGTAATATTGATTTTGTGCGTCCCCCACCATCTTGCTGGTGTAGCTTTCAGGGCCTCATCCATTGCCAACAGTCTCTGTTGCATTGGTATACTTGCTTCAAAGTCCAACAAGAAGGTCTCTAATGGATTCAAACCATCAAAAGTGGTTAAGTTGCTCACTTTTGTACCAATCCAGTGAACTTTTCTGGTCAGCCTGGCACACCTTCTTATGGATACTTCATACATATGATTTTGCCAATTTTTCAGTGCTTCTTCTGAGTCTGATGAGCATACACTGTCCCTTCACCAGATGAGATTCCCATCAGTCATAGGATTAATGTAATCCTGTTGTTTGACTGTCAGTTTGTAGATATTCTCCAATTCATATGCGTGGTCTTCTTCTCTGATCGGTTCTGTTTATCTCTGACCTTCATCTGGATCTAAAGGTGAAATGACCCTTAGGCCGTCTCTTTCAAATGTCATACGTCTCTTCTTCAAATCAACAACAATAGAGTTGTTGAATGCCTAGTCAATTCCTAACAACGCTGAGTAAGGGCAACTGTCATCAACAATTTCAATGACCTCAAAATCTGCAAAGGTCCTCACTCCATCGATGTCCACAGGGACATGCTCCAGTCGTCCAAATGGGCTGACAACTTTCTGATTAGCCATCCCAAGCCTTATAGGGAAATAAAATAACTTTAGTTTTCCCATCAGTGCCCAAGTTTGATTTGTCATGACATTAACCTCCAACCCTAAGTCGAGGACCACATAGTCTATGTCATACTCTCCTATCTGAGCATTCAAGTGTAATTCTTTGTTTATCCTTCTCCTTTTCCCAATTTAGTGTACTGCCCTATTCAACAAGGGGTCTATATTTCCTAGCTCATATTGCTTGATTAAATTTTGAAGTTCCCTTACAACATTTTCATCCTGGATTAGCTTAATACAAGTATATAGAAATTCCATGAGCTTTCTTACCTCTTTTCCCTCTCTCGGTGAAGCAGACTGATCGAATACTGGTGGCATTCCATATTCTCTTACTTCTGGCCATGTTCTTGATGATGAGCCTTGATCTCTTCTAAATTCTTTCCTTGCATCTTCAAATGTTCGTCTTTCTTTCTTGGCATCAAAAGTTTGAGTCTTCTTCGCAACTTTTATGACTTCTGAGTCTTCTGTAGTCTTTCCCTGGGTCACTCTATCTTCTCCTGTAACAACACCTCCTCGAGTAATAACAATGACTCTAGGGTCTACTCCACGAGGTTCATCATATATCAACTGCACTTGTGGGTTATGCTGAGGTCCTCGTCTTTCTTGAAGCTTAGCCAACATCATAGGGCAATCTTCTATAACATGCTCAAAAGAATTGCAATAACTGCAAGTAGTACAAGGGTTCTGACAATCCCTTGCTAGATGTCCTGGCTGCGCATAGTTATAACAAATTATCTGTCCTTGGCCTCGACCCATTCCTCCTCCTCGTCCTCGTCCTCTGTATCCACCGCGAGGATTGAAGTTTCCTCTTCCTGGGGAGTTGTCCTGTGTAGTGTTTCCTTCTTGCTGTATTTCACCTTGGATCTTGTATACATCTCTTGACCTTTCATGCATGAGGTCATAGGCCCTACAGTCTCTATCATCATGCCCTACTGACTTACAAAAGGTGCAATATAGGTTTGCAGGTGTCTGAACATACTTATTCATGTAATATCACTCACCAGGGCGACGTCAGTTTCTACATACTTCGCACCAGGGCAATGTGACTTGCTTGAAGGGGCTCGGAGCTCCTGAGGCCAGGTATTCATGAAATTTAGGGCAGTGTTCCTTATCATGGCCCTTTGATCCGCATCTGACACACCAGATGTCTTCTCTTTTGTCCTTTCCCTTATCCTTTTTTATGTCTTCGACCTGTAAAGACAAACTGGTCAGCTGGCTCAAGGTCTGGCTCATACCTGAGCTGGATTCTCCCATAGGGGCTGATTCAAGCTTCATGCGATCTCCAACACCTCAGACTGCAAAGCAATTTTCTATTGCATCAGAGGAAATCTGATGTGTGGTAACAATACAATGATGAACCATTCTTTGTTCTGTTCATCTAGGATCTTAAAACATAATCGGCCTGTTAAGGTCTTGAATCTCTGATCCAATTCCTAGATAGGTTCGACAACCTTCTGTTTGATCTCCTTCAGTTCTGTAATACATTGTGACTTCGATTTGAGTTTCTTGAATTTTGTAATTAGCGCGTTCTTGATCTCATTCAATGGTTGGGGCTATGCAAGTCCTTGGACAAGCTTCATGTACCAGCTCAGTGCGTGATCTCTAAGAGTAGTGCTGAACTGGGTTATTTTAATGGCCTCATCAGTGACATTCTTAATATTCCACACAACTTCACACAGGAACCAGTGTTGATCTGGGTCTTCAGATCCATCCCCTCTAAAGATAGGGAACCTCATCTCATCCGCCATAGAGCTACCTAGGTTTCCTGTCTGAGTAGATGCTGAACTACTAATAGTAACACTTTGAGGACTCTGATGACTTTGATTTCCTAGTGCTATTGAAACAACAGGAGGGTTAATGATACTTACTTCAGCAGTCTACGTAGTTCCTAAGTTTTCTGGCTCGTCCTGACAAAGTTCTTCAGTTGCTCCTTCCTCTGGCCTAGAGGGTTCTGGATGTTCTTCGTCTGTTAGATTTGCCTCTTCCCCAGTGTAGAAACCTTCTTCTCCGTAGTTTTTCTTGAACAGGTTCTCAAGGTGAACCCCTCTAAACACTCTCCCACTGCGCCTATGTCCAACTTCTGTGTCGTTGTCGCTGTTCGAATTTTTGAACATTAGATTTTCTGGCTTCAACCAATCTACTGTATCTTTAGAATGTTCTTCTCATGCAAGAGCATCTTGGTTCTTAACTTTAGAAAATGCAAAAATTTCCCTCTGGGTCCTTTGAAAAAGTATCTCTCATCTTGGATATACGATTCTACTATGTCAATAGCAAATTCAGTGATATACCCTCCAATGGTACTATCAAACCAATGATCTACTACTCTAGATACATTGTTGTCGACTCTTTTAACCTTCTGGATTAGTGTCGATGTCCAAACCATAGGTGGTCTAGATCTGATCTCGAACTGGGTATCAGCTAACCTAGCCAACCACTCAAACAACTCCTGATGGATTCCTCCTTATAAGATCTCGTGGATGTCGGTGAAAATGTATCTTTGTAGCCAACCTTTAGTACTTAGCTTAGGGTTCTTGTTTTGGGCTTCAACGAAGTCCCTTTCTTGATCTTCTATCCACTTTTGAATCTCTGTCTTCGATGGGAACCACCTTGACATTCCCTCACAAAGATTTTCGTCTCGGCAACAGAACCATTTGTTGGCACAGGGGCAGACCCAAGTTTCACTCCAAGAGCGCACCAACAAGCCCTAACTACTGGCCCTTTCGGCAATAATTGTGAAGCAGATGCAATATCACCCGAAGTAGCTATGGGGGGGGGGGTTGCAGGACAGAGATGTCTACAACCAGGGGAATATCAAGTGGATCTTGATGCAATATAGCGTAGTATACCTAGCTTACTTATCACTAAAATCTACTCCACATTCTATAGATTCGATCTAATACAATAATGTAATAACAATATATCAAAGACAAAGATAAAGCATCAATCATACACACATAACACCATGTATATGTGGTTCACCGTCTCTCTAGGGCTACGTCCACAAAACTGTGCTTATGATATATTAAGGTAAAGCTTACAGTTCTTGTTTGCACTCTCTGCTAGCATATCTTCTTCTTCTTCTCTCTTTCTCTCCCCCTCCTGCGCACCCAGCTGCAGGACTTGATCTTTGCACCCAGCTGAAGATCTTACAATGCCAGAAGGCTCTTACTCTCAACCCTTCTCTCACTCACAATACAATATCCTCTCAATGAACAATAATCAATAACAATTCTCAACAACAGTACCGACCCAACCCAGGTCCTCTCGACCTCTATTTATACAATATAGTACCTCACTGACAGCCTTAGGTCGAGGCCTAGGTGTCAAAACCCTAGATATACAAACCCTAGGTGTCTAAAACCCTAAGTCAACTTGACCCTCTTTTCTCGGGCTTCGCCAGCCTGTTTCTCCTTTCTTCCCACTCGGTGCTAACGATGGCTTTTCCCACTATCTGAGTTGTCCTCGATCCATGTACCTTGCTTATCTGTCATCCCTGATCTCCTCATTCAACAACTATATTTCTTAGGCTTCGCTCCTTCTTTTCTGCTCTTTTGCTTACTTCGACCCAGTAAGAGTCACTGTGTCTCCCGCGAAGTTCATAGTTTACCTCTTCTTCCTTGATATTCGCTTGATTCCATACCCAAGGGCCAACACTGAGCCCATCCTCGGTTGAACCCACTCTCCTGATAGAGAGTGAAAGCCCAGTGGTCGATGCGTTTCCACCTGTCGACCCTATTCTCCCTTTGGAGAATGAAGCCCAAGTGGTCGATTTGATGTCATTATCAGTCGATCCTACTCTCCCGCTAGAGAGTAAACTTGATGATGCTCATGTTTTTCTTGTTGATATAGAATCTACCTTGCTAGGTGGCATTCTGCCTTCTCCCATGGAACCCCCTCCAAGTAATGAGGCCATCCTTTTTGATTGGGGTGCGCTAATTGGACCTCATCTTCCGTCTCACATTCCTTTTAAGATTACCATACAATTTTGTGGTCGGGACGTTCCTCATACGCTGATAGATGAAGGTTCATCCGTTAGTATTTTGTCCTCTATTGCTTGGCAAGATTTGGGTCATCCTAAGCTTGTGTCGGTTACGCAAAATCTGCTAGCTTTTAATAGAAGAAACAGTCACCATTTAGGAGTCCTTCCTCAGTCTCCTGTAACTTTGGGAGGGAAAACTATCTTCATTGAAGTCATGGTCGTCCATGACCCCTTGGAATTTGATTTAATCCTTGGGCAAGATTATGTCTATTCCATGAATGCTATAGTGTCTACTCTTTTTCATGTGATATCTTTCCCTCACAATGGAAGAGTTGCGACTATTGATCAACTTTCGTTTGTTGGCCCCGACTTGACCATCCACTCAATGAACTTCCTAAATGGTTCGTATACGCAAATGGTATCACCCCTGCCACAATTCAATTATGTGGCATTGTCTCCCATACCTCCAGCTGCCGATGATGATGAGCCTCTCATTGTAAGCTTAGTCTCTGATGACCTAGATCCGGTAGTTGACATGGTTATCTCTTCGATAGGGTCTTTTGAGCTTGATCTCCTTACCCCCGTCGCAACCCTCGACATGGTGTCCTTCAAGAGTATTGTTCTTTCGTCCAGTGAAGATTTATTGGAATCCATGACCGAGTTTTGTCCCTTGACATGGTGTCCTTCCAAAGCATTATCCTCTTGGAAGCCATGATGAAGAAGAGAGTTGAGCATAGTTTTGCTTCTTTGTGGCAAGCTCATTAAAAAATGAAACGAAGGTCTTGAGCATGGTTTTCTGATTTTAAGCTCATTAAAAAATGAAACCAGCTTTGAGCATAGTTTTGCTTCTCTATGGTAAGCTCGTTAAAAAATGAAACAAAGGTCTTGAGCATGGTTTTGATTATTTGTGGAAAGCTCGTTAAAAAATGAAACGAAGGTCTTGAGCATGGTTTTCTGATTTTAAGCTCATTAAAAAATGAAACCAGCTTTGAGCATGGTTTTCTGATTTCAAGCTCATTTAAAAATGAAACTAGCCTTGAGCATGGTTTTTTGATTTCAAGCTCGTTAAAAAATGAAACCAATTGTGAGGATAGTTTTTGCGTCTCTGTTGCAACCTCATTAAAAAATGAAACAAATCTTGTGAGCATAGTTCCTGTTTCTGTGTCAAGCTCATTAAAAAATGAAACAAAGGTCTGAGGATTGTACCTAGATTCTTGAGCATAGTTCTTCTTCTCCATGGTAAGCTCGTTAAAAAATGAAATAGATTTTTTCCCCTCTTCGATTGAGTCAAGTACTTTGTTACATATAGTATTTGAAGCTTCCTTTCCTTCGCCTGTGCTTTTGGACAAAATGAAGCTTAGGGGGCAATGCTTACAACCTCTCGACTTCATGCTGAAGTAATAACGCTAGCTTCTTAAGCTGGGGGATAAGTACTAACCATCCCTGGATTCCACGTTGGGAAGTCACAAGCATAGTTTTCTATGGTTCAAGCTTGTGTAAAAATTAAACCACCTACCTCAAGCATAGTTTCCTCTAGTTCACGCTTGTGTAAAAATGAAACCAGGTCCAAGCATAGTTTTGTTTAGTTTTAAGCTTGTGTAAAAATAAAATCTATCTGAAGCATAGTTTTGTTTTGTTTTAAGCTTGCGTAAAAATGAAAACAATACCGAGCTCAGTCTTTTTTCTTTCTCGTGCTCGTAAATACATGAGAATGTAATCGAGTAAACTTTTATCACTTTTTCAGACTCGTAAAGGTTATACGAAAAAAGAACCCCCTGGAGTTCCCTTTAAGCTCTTTTCAGACTCTGTAAACATGAAAATATTGCCGAGCGATCTTGTTCTTTTCACGCTCCTTAAAGTATTAGAAAACACGTCTGTTGAGTGGTAGTTTATCTCTTTTTCGGTCTCATTGGACTACTTTACGAAAAAGGACATTTTAGAGTTTCCTTTAAGTGTTTTTTAGACTCTCTAAACATGATAAACCCTTGAGTTTACTTTCTTTGGACTTGTAAAATAAACATAGAAAGGCCCATATGGGACCAAACCATTCCTTCCTAGGGTTCATTAAACATACTCCGAGGGACTCATCCAAAGGATGAGCTTATAGTTCAAGCATATGTTATCCTCCTCAAGCTTGTGTAAAAATAAAGGGGTACTTGCCATAAATGGTGGGGGAAAATTGGGAAAGAAATGTATCTAAACCTATATTCTATGGAAGAGTCGCTTTTGAACATGACACCCTTTCACTCGCTTTATTTCTAGTTTAGAAAATCCGCTTGTCTCTTGATCATACTCCTTTATAAGATTACATTTTGGTCTTTGATCTCTATTGTCGAGTCAGTGTTTCCAAGACATTTGTCGTGTCGTCAATATGTTCAAAGAGAGATTCAACCCGGAAAGCCTTCTATTGCGTCAGACTTTTCTGTAGTCCTTAAGCCTTCTATTGCGTCGACCATCCTTGAGTCAGTCCTGAATAACTTGTTACTATGATCTAATTCAAATCTTGTTACCCGTTTCATGTCATTTGATGGGGGATATATTAAGGCGCTCCTTTGACGAGTCTTTTCCTGTCAACTTCAACTCATTATCTAGGAATTAGACTTAGAAACTAATTGGTACCTTGGAACTTGCATGCCTTAATGGCAGGTTTCCTCGCTTTTGACAGTGGGTTTTCATGATTGACCCCTGATCGAGAGATTATGCCGAGTGTTCGACTTCAACTCATTAATTCACATTATTTGGATTGTACTAGTGTACCTTGGGAGTCATTGAAATTAATGGTGATTTCTCTCACACTTGTTAATGGTATACACTAATGACCGGTAATCAAGTAGTTTCTACCATGTTTGACTTCAACACATGTATTCACATGGTTAGATTCGTACTATAGAGTGATAGAGATAAAGACCCTGAATCTTTTTTGATAGATTCAGGTTGCGTTGGAGTATATTCAGATTGTACTATTGCATAGATCCACAGTGTATGTGTTAGGCCTCTAAATTGACATCCCCACTACCCTATTATACTCCTCATCTATACCTTTTTGGATTACCTAAGCTTGGATAAATGACAAAGAACACTACCATTAGCCATTGATAAGGTCATAAGGTAAAGTATAATTAATTCATGCATTTTTGTGGTTTATTGAGCTAGGAGATTAAATGTTTCATGTACTAATGCTTCAATTTGCCATGTATAACCTTTGACCTCTAGATAAGTCCAACCTTCCTGTACCAGCTTAGCTATCAGGTACTTATGTGCCATATTGCCACTGTCCGAATCCAGTACCAAGTGCACCTTCTATTCAGATCCGGTACCGAATCTCACCTGTCGCGATTCGGTACCAACAGCCCTAGACTGTCGTGATCCGATACCAACCATTTGTGCACTGTTCGGATTCGGTACCATCTACCTGTCACGATCCGGTACCAATACAGGAAGCTGAATGTACCAAGTTTAGCTCCAGATCGTGCCCAAGACAATTGTTGGATGTTTATTGAATCATAAATGTTTTAGCAAGGCTATGTTAAGATAGTTTATTATTGCCTCATCCTCATGCACTTCATGTCATGAGGATGAAGCTTGAAATATGTATCCGAATAATTATATTTGAAAATTGACTGATTTGCAAAAGATTTCACCTCCTCGTGTTTCACGACTAAGATTGTTTAAATAGTCATGGCAAGGATGGTGGAGGTAGTGGAGAGTTAGCATAACACAACATGTGAAGTAGCGTTACATATTGTAGAACACATTCTGGGTGAAGATTAATAGAAGGACGTCATTTATCTCCATGTCTTGATCGTCTATGATTGAATGTGAGTTGAGTTGTTCGCATAGTTTGATTCTATGTTTTGAAGTTTGAGTAAGAGTAATGTGTGGGTTGAAAGCAAGCTTACTGTAGACTCCAATCGCTGACCTGTTGAAGCGGCAAGGGCCCACTGCCCAACAAAGGTCAACATCTTCGTAGATTAGTATTATCATTTGATTTCAATAGTGTAAATGTTAGATTAGATGAAGCTTTAATTCTTTCAGATGATAGTAGTATAGTTTAGACTAGGATTTCGATTATATGAATGCTTAGAGATCTTTACTCACTCTGTTTTGCATATGCTCTGTTTCTGTTTTTATGAATTTGATTTTGTTTCATGGACATGAATGTTGGCAGCAATAGTCAGACATATTTGAAGGAGAACTAGTGAAGTTCACAACATCACATTGTGAGCCACAATATACTCAGTATATTGACTATTGAACTACCCATGCTATGTCTTGATGATTGATGTGTGACTTCCCTTTCAGAAGTGTGATTGCATAGTTAGCTTTCTGGGTCAGATGGCAAAGTTGATCTATCAAAAGAACTCCATCTCATACTTGCATGTACCATAATGGAGTAGATAGCCTCTCTGTGAAAGACAACCAAAGTGTGTTTCAGTTTGCTAGTTTGCTTTGTTTCCAGCATACATAATCTAGAATAGTTCCATACTCATGACATTAGAATTACCTTTCTTACTGGTGTCCAGTAACTCTGTTGATTACGAATCCCAGATTGATAATTAATGAGTACATTATACTAAACATATAAGTAGCACAACAATATGTCTCGTGGCTATGTTAGAAATCGAGTCTTTAACACATAGACCCACAATGTATTTTTGGTGGCTATGTTCAGATTCGAGTCATATTGGGATGGATCCACAATGTATGTTTGGTGACCATGACCTGTCTTACTCAACAGGGATCTTTGCATGTCGACAAATATGCCTTGATTCATTTGTATTCTGAGTATGGGAATGCCTACCTCAATGATGATATATTATTGTACTGTATTTCCTTGTTTGTTGGCAGGTTTCCAAATGACGGGTTCCTTGTTCCCTACATACACTTGACAAAATATTCTAGCTATCACTCTGTTCTACCTTCATACTTTGGGGGGTTCTCTGTTACACATTATTTTCGTCACCCTTATGACCGCTAATGATATAAACCTATATGTTGTCTTCAGAGGGATCAGTGGCCTGAATTCTTGAGGAAAGAAGGGAGAATAACTTTACCTGAGAGATGAAATCATATTTTCCTTTGTAAAAACCCTATTAAGGAGGATGGTCACACCCTGCCTTATGATAGGGGTGTGAAGATCCTGGATCGTCGCAGGCTCAACTATACCTGACCTGCGATGTCGTCGCACTCTGCTCAGTTCTAGGGGTGCGACAATTTTCGTACGTGGGAAAAATGAGCATCTTCTTAATGCTTCTAGAAGGAAAAGCTTCTATGGTGAGGTGGCCTCCGCTTGGTTTGGATCTTACTCGCTTTTCTGATTTAGTGGGATCATCCTAACCTCCTCACCTTATCCTCTTCATCTTATAAAAAGAGAGGAGCTCTCATGGATAAAGTTAGATTGGCTTGAGATTGTTAGCTTGGTTAGAGTGGCTTTGAGCTCTACTTTGTCAAGATCAATTGTGAGTGACTCTCAGATCTATAGTCACAGAATCCGTGGATCAGAAGTGTGTGGGAAATGAGGTATAGTTGGAAGGGACCTTACGACATCAAGGCTTTGGTTGTAATATCTCTTTATATTATTTAATATAGATGCACTTTTCTTTCCTATATGAATCTTATTTGTCCATATTGTATGATTTCTTGATCACATACATAGTTTCATATCAAGTAGGCTCTGTTATTCTTGTGTTTGTTGGCTTGTGTTATTTTGTAGATATTTCTCCATAAGCCTTGTGATGGAGCTTGGATTGCATTGGCGAAGTCAGATCTTCGATATTTAAAAGGTATTTTCTAGATTCATTTCTCATTTGAGAATTAAAATCTAAGGAAAGAGTAGTGTACTGTCTTGTTTTGTTCTAGTTTCATAGTGAAGCTAGGGAGATCTGTTTATGTCTGCATTTACCAATTAATCCTATAACAATCTCCACGCTCCACATGTCCCTTTGTTCATCCACGACAACTGTGGATTTTTCCCTTCGGGACTTTACTCTTTAGTTCGTCCCGAATCGTCCTATCACCAAAGTGATGGATATGACACCACGTGTCCACACAATCTTGACGGCTAAGATTAAATTCCATCGATCTGATGAAAAGTGTCCTCTTCAGATTGACGACCATGATCTTCTTCGACTCCTAACTCTACAAAAATTCTCCAACTAGACTTACCTTTGTCTTTCCGGACGCACGATCTGATGCCATGTGCCTTTTGGTGATCAACGGCCAGGATCTACTTCGCAACCTCAGGCTTCGGGAGTTCTGCACACTCCACCCTCGCTTTTCCCTGAAGTACTCTTTTTTCTGAAGTGTGCAGATGTCTGCCATGTATCCTTTTCGGATCCAATGATATGGATTTACTTCACCCTTCTCGACTTCATGAAGTTTACTCTTTGCTCTATACAACTCTTCCAGTGCTATTTCTCACTAACCCCTTGATCTTTCGCCACCTGTTTCCCCCTGGACGATGGAGGGTCCTGATCCACTTTGGGACTCCGAGACTTTGGCTATCCCACTCTCCTATGCACTTTTAAAAAAAAGGGAGTTAAATTCCCGTGCACTTACCTGGATCTGACGGGTGTCGATCCACGCGCTCAGATCCGACGGTTGGGATCTGGTCTTCTCCTTTGCACGCTACTTTGGGTGTCTGGACATGGAATTCAACGATCTAGATATCTTTCTCTGTAGTTGATCTGACCACTGTTGTTTCTCCTCCTCCTGAGCTTTAACTTTCTCCCGATTTGGAATAATTTTCAAATGTCAAAGGCTCTGGCCTTTGATCCTTCTGTGAGCCCGACTGCTGGGTCTCGACTTGTGCTCTCCCTCCTGAGCTTTTGCCAATGTAACTTGACCTCTGATTTGGCACACACTTGCGCTCCACATGCAAACTTGCACCGTCTTTCCAATTTGAACATGTAAAGGTCCTTGACCTCCGCTTCGCTATGCAGGGTCACTATGCACACTCGCACTATTTCTCCCGAGTTTTGAATCACTTGGTCTTCCAAAAGGTTCCGACCTTTTGCTCCTCTTCAAAGGATTTATGCACCCTAGTGACACTTAACACTCGTCCTCATTTGCCTTTTGAACTTGAAGCCAATTCTCCTATGTACGCCTTGCGCTAATCATGTTGAGTTGTGTTCAACACTTCGATGAAGTGTGAGCGCACACTTGCGCTTCTCCCACAGTCTGGGACTCAGGCTATCTCTGCCTTTTGCACTCCTTGCATAGGCCTTTCTGTGCAAACTCACACTCGACTCACCTCCGAGTCTTAACCTTATGGTGTGCCCTCTTGACAATCTTTCTCCCAGAAATGGAAATGAAGTTCTCGATCACTCCTTGCGCCTGCTCAATGCACACATTGCAGAGCTTCTTCCATACAGAGTATTCAACAACTATGGTTCATGTGAGCGTCAACTACTTGGACCTTAGATTTATTTGTCCCTTTTGTTCCTCGAAGGGATATTTGTGCCCTCTTAGCAACTTCTGCTCAAACCACTCATTGTTGAGTTTTCCAGAGTATTCAGTAACTCTATGGGTGTCTTCACCCTTGGCACTCTTCTCCTATGAACTCAAGATGGAGTTCACCTTATGCACACTTGCACCTGCTTAATGCCCACCTAGCAAAGCTCTACAAAATCTTCAACAGTTCTACTTTCTGTGCCTCTTCTGCACAATTTCTCCTCCAAGGTGTTCAGTAACCTTGAGGCTCCTCTCCGAGTCTGTAAACTATTCTGGTGTGACCTCCTAGCACGTTCTCCTCTGATAATCGAAAGAGTTTAGATACACACTCCTTGAGTTGGCTCACAGATTTTCCAATACTCTGTCATGCAGTCCTTTCATTTAGCCTAAAGAACCCATAAATAATCCAACAAACTCATAGACATAGAATAATGTCTACCCCTGCAGATGGAAACCTATCCCACACCTACAACATATTCACACATAAACACACAGATAACATAAAACAAACATTCACCACACAGGAATTGATAAACAATGAAATATGTTCTTTTGTATTAATACCAGAATGCTAATTACAATGTGTGAGCTTGGAATGCAACTGAGTCTCGACTCTCCTCTCCTCTCTGCTTACAATGATTTTTTCATCAAATTTCAGTAGCCTCTACTGAGCATATTTTACAAAGATTTATACAAGAGGGGCTCATCGGGCTTTCTCTCCGAACTACTCTAGTGGCGTCTAATCACCATTTACAATGCCTATCTACTGAGGCAAATTACATTGAATGAACATTTACATCTCAGATCTGAGGCGAAGCTCAAGATCTGTTCCAACTCAACCTAATAAAGGTGACTTCATCTACTACTTGTACAAAGGCATCAATTTGGCTTTATCAGCCTGACAACATTTAATTGCTTTTAATTACATTGAATTTAAATTTTGAGGGAAAAATGAGAGGGTTGACGCCTCTCCCCTTCTTAAATGCGCACTGATGTGCTGGAATGTTGGTGTGTTGCTGAGGTGGAAAGGATGCTCCTCCAAAAAGGGTGCTTGAAGGGTGACAATGATTGGAAAGGTATCAATATTAATCTGGACCTCGTCGAGATCGACCACGCTCTCAAGGCATGGCGGTAAGAGGGAAACTAGAAAGCCAAGGGGGATATAAACAAGTTAAGAGAAGAGCATAATAAAACCCCTCTATCAAAGAAACTGAGACCATGAATAGAGCGAAAAGAAAGTTCTTACTAAAAACCTCGGAAAGGATCAGGGAAATATTGCCGCTTAAGCGCATTAAAGGATCCATAAGCCGGAGGTGACATTTTCCTCTTCCATAGTACCTTTACTAATTGAAACCAATGTCGACACAAACTAGAGAAATAAATTTCCCATGGTGCAATATCCTTTAATTGATATCCCCACATAAATGTGCAACGTCACGGACTGTGACATGGGGAGGGAGGCGACGAGAATGGTCGACTTGTTCAATTGCATGGTTGGATGAGTGCCACCCCATTTGGGGAGGGATTCCAAGGATTATTAGTTGTATTTAATTCCTCTTAATATTAGCAATTGACCCGCATATAGTCATAATTTCCTCATAGTTTCATGCCAACAATTTACAACAATACTATGGCAATTTAATTGTAGAGAGAAAACCCAAGGAAGAATGAATGGGAATGTTGAATTGCATGCCAAAATCATAGAATATTACATGTAAAGGAGAGACCACATGCCTTCATGAGAAGTCCACATGTCTCACTTTGGAAACTAATATCAAGGTTTAATAATAATCATAAAGAAAATATTTAACAAAGCTAAGGTAGTAATAAAACAATAGTATCCTCACTTGGCCCCCTAAGCCCACTTTCTTTCCTCTCTCATGATCCCACAACCCCAAATTATTTTCCCTTCTTTGTTTGTAGCCATTATTGTATTTGTACTATTTATCAATGTACAATTTACAAGTCACATATGTCTCTCTTTAGCCATTTCATCATATACATTACATTAATAATTTAAGGGATCAACATTAGGGTATTTACAATGTCAAAACTTAAGTTCAAAATTTAAAACAAGTGTGAGTACGTTTCCTGCATAGCATCCTCTAGCTCCCACAAAGCTTTAATGGGTCCATTGGACCTTTATTTTCCCAATTTGTATGTTCCTGAGCAACATGCCCTTCATGTCTGGGATGCATATTGGTTGTACCTAAATATATTTTTATGGCTCCATTTAGATCAAAGCTTAATTAATCACATGGTTCAGATGAAGTACATACAATTTTTAACAAAGATACATGAAACACACTATTAGATTTTATGATAGTATGGAATAAAAGTTCGTATGCAAAGGTCCTATTCTATCTTAGATCTCAAAGTGTCCACAATATCTAGCTAGCAACTTAGGACAACTTCCTAACTTCAAAGAGATATTTTTTTTTCTAACTTTCAAGTATACATGCTCTCCAACATATATATATATATATTTTCTTGATCTTGACCATCTGTGCTTCCATTTCTTTAAGCAACTCTGGCCCAAGTACTACTATGTCTACTAGGTTGTCCCAACTAATTGGAGTATTGCATTTTCTATCAAACAAAGCTTCAAATGGACTCATCTTTAGAGAAGCATGATATCCATTATTATATGAAAATTCCACTAAATACAAGTAATCCCCCAATTGGATGATTTATCCATCACATACATTCTTAACATATCCTCAATCACTTGATTAAATCTCTCTGTTTTCCCTGGGGTGGCAGGTGCAAAGTGGGTCATATACGACCCTAGAGGATGAAAATAACATAATTATTCATGAGCTCTAGGCCATAAAACAAACAATCAAGCAGAGGTTGTGGCGTTATTTAAAGGCTTGACATTAATACCTGAAGATAAATTCCAG
Source organism: Picea mariana (assembly GCA_032191745.1). Classification (NCBI taxonomy): domain Eukaryota; kingdom Viridiplantae; phylum Streptophyta; class Pinopsida; order Pinales; family Pinaceae; genus Picea; species Picea mariana. Next base: position 229,130 of record JASDQU010010536.1, on the reverse strand, counting down.
ATCATCATAGTGGTAGGAGACTCATAATTGGTGATAAAAGGACTTAAAGGTATTAGTCATAAGACCTAACTCAGTATACAAGGCATATAACAAAGAATAAAACTTGAGGAAATATTATTTTTCAAGTGGAGTACTTTCACATACTATGACAACAAAATCGGGAGGCAGACAAATTGGCCAAGGAAGATAAATATCTGCATCAAGGGGACTTAAGGGACAATGAGATAACCACCATTTTATATTATCCTTAATAATATGGAGGAAGGGGGTTGTGTAAAAAAATATTTTTCTTAGCAAAGTAGAAGCAACGAGGTTGACAAATGAAGTAAATAAAAATCGAAACTTAGGCACGAGAGGTTATGAAAAATAAAAAAAATTCATGGGGGGGAGTGATGTGACTCCCCCAACTATCTCACATCATTCACTCTTGTGAATTAACACATCATAAACATTATGATTTCACCTTGTGCCACCTCCAAGAGTCACACACATCACATGGCAGATGAGACTGCTTGCTCCCACACAGACATTTAAACCTCATGCTTTGAAGCAAATTTCTGCATGTGGGACTGGCCTCCCACCTAACGTTATGATGAGGAAATCATTCATGAAATTCATATTGACATTACCAGAGGATATGAACCAACAATTGTAGTTATCATTACAAGAGATGGCGTTGAAAATCGCACAAGGCATTGAGGTTGAAAAACTCACAACACATTATATGATGGGTTGCATATGGACAAATTTTGTTAACAATATCACTCGTGGTGTTCACATAGTAAATCCCAGGCTCTTCCAATATTGGAACACCCCACAGTTCTTGCAGTGTTTGCACAACAATTTTCATGCAAACAATTTTCTAAGGACATGGCACAAATGTCAGTTGGTCCGTGATTGCAACACTTGCGAAATTGAAGCACTCAAAACCAAAGTAGAACACCAACAACAAGAAATTACAGACATGTGTGAATCTCAATCACAAATTCGGAAAAAAATGTAGGAAAGGGAGGAAAGACAAGATAAATAATTGGCAATCATGCTTAGGAGAGTCAATCGACACTCGGATCAAATGTGTCAGTTGGAAGGAGCGCATCAGGGTGATCGAGCAATAACTCAAGAACAAATCATCTCCTTATTAGGCTCACATACATCCTGTGAAGTGGAGCAACCACAAGGTCAACCATGCACAAATGATGTTTATGAAGGCACTCAAGCTCACGTAGATACAAAACTTAAGCTAAATTAGACAAGTTTCTCATTGCATTTTTTAATTTTTCTCTATTTATAGGCTGAAATCCTTCACAGGATATGGCTCTCTTCATATGTACAATATTTTTTAAACTTTACTGTTTTGAGGAAGTTCTGAATTGATGAAGATGTACTCTCTAGCTGGTTTTAGCTTTGCTACAATCATTTATATATATATATAATGCAATTACCTATTTTTGTTAAAAATATTTCTCTCTCTATTTTCCCATCTATCTATGGATAACATGTTTTAATTAAGTTCAAACTTGTTCAAAATCCTTTGGACAACCCCTTCCAAAAGTTTGAAGTAAACTTTCAATCTTTGTCTAAAACAATTGCCTTAGGTACCTTGTGTAATCTGACAATCTCTTTCATGTAAATCTCTGCTATATTAGCTACCTTATGTGTTAACTTAATTGGAATAAAGTGGGCATCTTTTGTCAACTTGCCCACCACTACCATGATGGAGTCATGTTGCCTTGGTATCTTGGGAAACTTAGTGATGAAATCAATGATCACCACTTCCCATTTACTCTCTGGTATTGGCAATGGATATAACAATCCTACTATATTTCTATGCTCAACTTTTACTCTCTAACATTCAATACACCTAGCTATATATTTAACAATATCCTTTTTCGTTACTAGCCAAAAATACTAATTCTTTACTGTTGCAATTGTTTGTTGGTACACAGGATGTCCAACATATGGAACATTATGAATTCCAGCTAATACAAGTTTCCTTAATTCACAATAATTATGAACATAAACTCTATTTTTGTGCATAAGTATTCCATCATCTTCCAACTTATAATCTTCATGTTTATGTTGTACATTTTCTTGTTGTAATCCTTCTTTTGCATGTAGGTAATGCCCATCTAAAATAAGAGCTTCCAAAATTTTGTTCGTCAAATATTATTTACACATGCTAATGGTTGTAACACACATTACATGTATTCTTCTATTGAGTGCATCAACAACCTTGTTCTCTTTCCCTCTAATATGTTTGATATCAAAATCACATTCACAAAGAAATTCTAGTTGTCTTGTTTGTCTGGCATTCAAAGTTTGTTGTTTAAATAAATATTTCAGTGCATTACCATATGTTCTTAACTCAAATTTTCTCCCGTCAGATAATGTTTCCACATTTTTAATGCATGCACTATGAAGTAAGCTATAAATCATGTGTGACACAATTCTTCTTGTGCTCCTCAAGCTTTTTGGATACATAACAAACCACATGCTCATTTTGAGTAAGAGTTCCACCAATTCCCACCTTGAAAGCATATGTTCATACCATAAAATCTTCATTTGGATCAACAATATTGAGAATGGGTGCACTAGTGAGTAGTTTCTTTAACATCTATAAGATTCCCTCACACTCTGGTGTCCATTCAAATTTAATTCCTTTCTTCTATAAATATGTGATTGGATGTCCAATTTTGGAGAATCCTTCTATGAACCTTTGACAATATCCAGCTAGTCCCATGAATGAAATTACCTCTAATATGTTCGTAGGTGTAGTCCATTCCATAATAACTTCTATCTTCTCTAGATCTACTGCTAGTCCTTCCTCTTAAATGATGTGTCCCAAATGATGAATTTTCCTTTGGTAAAACGAACACTTACTCAATCTGGCATAGAGATAGATCTCTCTTGGAACTTGTAGTTCTAACCTCAAGTGATCTTCATGCTCCCCCACTAGTTTTGAGTAAATAAGAATGTCATCCAAGAACACAATGAATATATCTATAAGACTTCTGGAAATATACTCCATCTTTGTTTTGATCATACAAGTATTTATCCTTCCTGATTATTTCTTCAAGAATATTAGGCTCATTAAACTGAATCTTGTCTCTATAAAATGTAGACAAACTTCCTAAGAAACATAAACTTTGTATCTTAACCTTTTCCTCTTTAATATAACCAACATACCTCAACAACTCTAAAAAAAATTCACATATTCTCCTGACTCGACTTCAAAGAATTATTGCATCTTCTTATCATAATAATGCTTAGAAGGGTACTTTTGCTGGAAATACTTCTTGATCTGCCTCCAAGAAATCCTTATCTCATTTATGTACTTGAATTTCTTTAACTAGTCCCACCAAATAGAATCTTTTTAAATTGCATATAACAATTCTGGTTTGTGGATTGGATGAGTAATTATGCAGCGAAAAATAATTCCTCATTCCTACAAAATAAGCTTCAACATCCTCTCCCATTTTGTTTTCACCATCAAATGTTGGTGTCTTAATCTTCCTAAGATCCCCTTGCAAATGGTTGTTTTCATATTTTCTTCTTTGATGTCTAACCGATGACACTTATGGACTTCTCTTTGACTCCTCTTATGTATAAAAATTTCTTGTTGAATGAGATGGTGAATTGCGAGGCCTCTAAGCCCCGATTGTACTTCTAAAAATTCCTAGGTCTTCCATGATATTAGTTTCTTGAATGAATTCTACCTTCTTCCTTGTGCCTCTAGTTTGACCCATTCCTCATTTTCCTCTACAATCGATTTAAACTTTGCATTAGCCTAGTGCTCAATTGATTTTGCTTCTCTTGAGCCCTTAAAATTCTCTCATTATCAACTCTACAACTATGCAACTCCATCTTCAAGCTCCTCATTCTTTCTACCAATATAAATGGCTCAATATTTTCTACGTGCCCACTAGATTTCGTCTCCTCATTTCCTACATTGATATTCAAGCCTCTAACTTCTTCCTTGTTATTGTAAGGATCTTCTCCATCCTTCATGTTTCTTCTTTGATAGTAATTTTCAATTCTTATTTTTAATTGTCCTTGATGTGTCATTATGCTTGCAAGAAGTGTTCATATAATCAAATTTGTTAGATATAATTCACTTCCAAAATCTATAGAATTTTTCCTACATATTTTGGAAACTATCCACATTGTCAATTTTTTTGTCAAATCGAGGCTACATGCCTTTTTCTTCCCAAATTATGGAAATAACCAATGTACTTCTCCAAAACTTAAATGTTTAGATGGATTTCCCTATGGATTAGATTTCCAATTATTGGACTCATGCTCCATTAAGAGTTTTGAGCTAAAAGTTATAGGCCTCTGAAGTTACCATTTTTTTCCAAATTTTATGTATTTTTCTTACTGTTATAATCAATGTCGAAGGCCAACTTTGACCACCTATAGAAAATATCTAGTGAGAAGTAGGAAATTTTTTGAATTGGTAGTATATAATACTTCTCATTGTGAGTACTCGACAACTTCCACATCAGTGGTCCATTACTCCAATCAATTCCTATATTAATATGGAATTTTAAACTTTGCTCTTTTTGCACTTTTTCTAGACTTAGAATTTTTGGCTAAATTTGTTATCTTTCAAATGGAGCAAAACTAGAAAAACTTCATTGGGAGAAAGTTGTCTAGTTGTGGAGGAAATTAAATGTTGACTAGTAAAATTTTTCCATATTTGTGATCGTGGATCCCTTTTCCTCCATTAAAAGTTTCAAAAACTGCCAAGAAGTATCCTGGAATAGTGGATTTTGTCCTATTTTTCCACTTCCATTTCAAACCCCTAAGAATCTAACCAAATTCTAGATGGGTTTCTTAATGTATAATTCTATTCCACATTGTCCAAATTTCATACCCAACTAAGCACTTGTTAATGAGTATCTTCTTACTCTTCAAAAACCACTAATTGTCATTTTCTGAAATTCTAGATTTGAATGTGCAAATCATCCTCACTATCACTTTTATAGTCCTTGTCAATGCAAAATTACACTTGAAATTTTACCTTCATCTAACCTTATGTGCTCCTGTTATGGCCAAAACATGATTTTTCTCATAGGATCCTCTCTATTTTTATTTATTTGTTGTATCATAGCATTTTGAATCATTGAATAGAACAATTCGAAAATAGTCAGATGGTGACAAAATCATAAAAGATCCACTTTTTTCTTCGCCATTATATAATGAACAAATAGTTTCTTGATTATTACTCATTAATTGACTTTACCCATTGGAAGAGAAAGGATTAGTACACACATAATTTATGTATTTTAACTTTATATATGTGTGCGTCCCACCTCCTTTCACAAATTTGGAAAAAATTTACTAGTTGACATTTGATATCCTCCACAAACTAGACAACTTTCTCATAGTGAAGTTTTTCTATTTTTGCTTCGTTTGAAAGATAGTAAATTTAGCCAAAAAAGTGCGAAAAGGGAAAAGTTGATATTGCCATATGAATGTAGGATTGGCTAGAGTGACAAATCACTGGTTTGAAAGTTGACGAGTACTCACAATGAGAAGTATTATCCAATATCGATACAAAAGTTTTCCTAGTTTTCATATATATATATATATATATATATATATATATAAATTGGTATTCAATTGCCATGAATTTCATGAATAGTTCCTTGACCTTTGTCTCATGTACATTAATTTACTTTTATGATGTAATTCTGACCCCTATTGCTAGCCAATTTAAGTCTTTCCCACACTAGAATATGGGAATTTTCTCAAATTCCACATTTTGGCCTTAATTCCTGCACATATTCAAACTTTGTAACGATAAATTCAATCCATGGTGCTTTCATACCATACACATAATTCTATCAGGAACACCATTTGGGAGTTTTCAAACATGACAAATTTCTCCATTGTAGGCTTTATACCATTCTTCCTCATGAACATTTATCAAACATATAATCTGCAAACTACATTTTTCCCATTAGTATTCCATCAAACATTTGGTATACAACCTGAAACTTATTCCTGTACAAACCGATTTTTAACCCATATAGCCCTAGTGTTGTAACTAGTAGCTTTGAAACCATATTGTAACATACCTAATAACCTCTTGGCACTATTGAGGCTATGGGGTACTCCATAACTGCCATAACCACTCCAAACTTTTCTTTGATCCCATTAAAAACCTTAGTGTTACGATATTTAACCAATTATAGAATGCATGAATGCTAATACAAAGTTATGCAAACAAAATTAAAGCATCCATTCAATCACAAACTCATAATTTTAAATGCAAACTAATACATACATTATTAATTGAACAAATTAGAAAATAATTAATATATAACATGAATAATAATAATTTTGCATCTTTATTAGATATGGTGGGTTAGCTCGAGTGGATGAGTGTTGTGGTTATAATGCAAGAGGTCTGAGGGTCAAGTCCCTGACAAGCCATATTGTTGAGATTGTTGGGCCTCACTCGATGTCCCTATCGGGTTAGGCCCTATAATCAGGGCCAACAATTTACCCCGTTTACCATATGTGAATCATGGGGAACTACATGGAGGGTTTTCTGCGAGGATTTCCTTGGAATATTTTTTTCATATTTATAAATGAATCAAGAATACTTATCTTTTATAAATTATTCACCAAGTAGTTGCAAAAGAAGGACATTCCACCCAAACTTAGGCTCTCTGTTACACATATTATCTTTGTAACAGAGGCCACCCTTGAGTTAAGGCTGTGAATCCACAAGGGTGAATTCCTATGGTTTGATTCTAGTTTTGGCATAGAGTCTAATTCCCAGATTTCTCTCAATAATTTCCACTACAACAATCCCAATACTTCTGATTGTGAGTACTAAAAAACTTCCACATCAATGATACATTACTCCAATCAATTCCTACATTAATATGAAATTTTCAACTTTTCCCTTTTTGCACTTTTTCTAGAATTAGAAATTTTGGCTAAATTTGCTATCTTTCAAATGGAGCAAAACTAGAAAAACTTCATTGGGAGAAAGTTGTCTAGTTTGTGGAGGAAATTAAATGTCAACTAGTAAAATGTTTCCATATTTGTGATTGTGGATCCCTTTTCCTCCATTAAAAGTTTCAAAAACTGCTAAGAAGTCTCCTGGAATAGTGGATTTTGGCTTATTTTTTCACTTCCATTTCAAACCCCTTGGAATCTAACCAAATGCCAAATGGGTTTCTTCATGTATAATTCTATTCCACATTGTCCAAATTTCATACCCAACTAAGCTCATGTCAGTGAGTATCTCCCTACTCTTCAAAAACCACCAATTGCCATTTTTTGAAATTCTAGATTTGAATGTGCAAATCATCCTCACTATCACTTTTATAGTCCTTGTCAATGCAAAATTACACTTGAAATTTTACCTTCATCTAACCTTATGTGCTCTTGTTATGGCCAAAACAAGAAATTGGTTCCAAATTATTGGTTTTTTAAACACAAATTTTCCTCTGTAGACATGGTGTGACATGTGTGTGTTGATGTGGCTTTGGTGTCCATGTGTCATCACTTTTGAATTCCATGTCACCTTACCTAGCCTCCACATCATCTCCTTCATATATATATACTTGGAGAGTATTGAAAGAATTGTGGAGAATGGAATTTTTTTTCGACAACACTTTTTTATCAGTAAGAAAATGGGAGGATGGGAAATGGTTGGTGATACTATGTAAATGACCCAAGAGACCAAAAAATTCGATTTTTTTTT
>JASDQU010010536.1:193328-209217 GCA_032191745.1 Picea mariana | reverse complement strand
TCTCCATTGTAGGCCTTATATCATTCTTCCTCATGGATATTTATCAAACATATAATCTGGAAACTACATTTTTCCCATTAATATTCTATCAAACATATGGTATACTATAATGTTCCAAACTAGGATATATGGAAATATATGTATACTACCCAAAATTATTATTCTTCTTTATATGATTTTATCAAACAATTTGTTGGAAGTGCCAAATGGTAGCTTCAACATAGATCATAAATTCATTACACGTAGAATTGAGCAGATAACAATGGAATCTTATTGTGGATGGAAGTTTCCCAAAATCAGTATAAGGTTAACTAAGGGTTGTAATAACAACTGCAGACTACTACTAAGCACACAAGCTAATGGCTGCCAAGCAACATCACAAACTACTACATAATAGTACAATAGAACCTGGAATGATGCCAATATATGGAACCCAAGGCTCTTCAATCCTTCCTCTGCTCTGCTCAGGTGACGTTTCCTATGCGGTTGATCCTACAATTACTTCAGACTCCTTCCCAGATCTGATCCGATAGACGCTTATCCAGTGATTTCAACATTATCTTGGATCAATGGTGATGAATTAATATAATTGTGAGATCTACGGTCCATGCTCTTTCAACATAGTGGAGCGTTAACATTTGGCCACTGTGCACTTTTAATCCTAGAGCGACACGTCATCAATTTTTATCGATTGTTTAGATTAATAACGCAACACCTCCTTAGAATTAACTACTGTGCAACTTGTGGTGCATGATTTCTCCTCTGTCATGGATCTGTGTTCTCAATGGATGGTTATATATTCACTTCCTCATAGCTCTGACATGATTTGAACCTTTTCATACCTTGGATATCGACGATCATGATTTAATCAATTGTTGAGTGGATGATTCTCATTTATTTTAAACATGGACTTTTACTTAGAATTTTTATGTGATGGGTTCGCGGAATCTCGGACTTGCAGACTCACATGTCTTCTCGGGTGTCATCAAAATGCACGCCCAACATCTGTAGCATCCAAGATGAACCTATACTTAGAAACAAATTTAAGTGTTTTTTCTCAAGTTCACGGAATCTTGGACTCACAGACTCATAACTCTTCTCAAATGTCATCAAAATGCACACCCAACTTCCGTTACCTCCATAATGAACCATACTTAGAATTTTTTTAAGTGATATCAATAGAATATGATACTTAACCATTTTTTGGTTGTTCAACGAACTCACGAAAGTGATCCAAGCTGTCTGATCATGATTTCATTTTTATCCAACGATCAACATCATTTATTCATTCTTTGTCGTCCGATCGTGCTCTTATTTTGATCCAACGATCAACATTGTTCTTTGTTCTTTATTGTCGATTTCTGCAACTGGTATAGCTGAATACTTGTCTGGATGATAAATACATATTAACCCTTGTTGACATCAATGACAACATAACACCATGTCCAAAATTCTCCCCCTTTGGCATTGATGGCAAGAAAGTAAAAACTCTTTATTTTAACTGAGTTTTACTGTGTATTCTCCCCCTTTGACAACAATGACAGAAGGGACATCACTCTTCTCCCTCTGAGATTATACTCTCCCTATCGATGTACTCCCCCTTTTTTTGATGAAGCTTGTGCAATTTTAATTAGATATGGAGATTACCCCGAATTTATGTCTAAGGTATGCAAAAGTACTTCTGGGTAAAGGTTTTGTGAATATATCTACAATTTGTTCTTTAGTATCCAAATATTCCACTTTAACAACTTTTTGAGAAACCCGATCTCTCAAAAAATGGTATTTAATTGGGACATGCTTGGTTTTAGAATGCATAACAAGATTCTTAGAGATATTTATGGCACTGGTGTTGTCACAGTTAATAGTGATTGGATGATCATATTTCACTTGTACATCTTCTAGGGTTTGTTTCATCCAAATTACCTGTGTACAACAAGATGCAACAACAATGCACTATACTTCTGTTGTAGATAGTGATATAGATGCCTGATTTTTAATTAACCATGATACCAGACAGTTTCCCAGGTAGAATTCTCCTCCACTAGTACTTTTCTTATCATCTACACTACCATCCCAATCTGCATCAGTATATGCAGTCAATGTAAGCTCTTATGCTTTTGGAAACCATAAACCAAACTCCAGGGTTCCTTTAAGATATCTAAATATTCTTTTTACATCCTTCATGTGAGTTTATTTAGGTGCAGATTGGAATCTACCTACTACTCCTACAGCCTGCAAGATATCTGGTCTTGTTGTTGTTGCATATAACAGGCTACCAACCATTGATCTGTACATGGTTTGGTCTACTCTTCGTGAATCATCATCTAGACTTAGTTTGCATCCCGTGACCATGTGAGTGCACATGGTTTTACTGTCTTCCATTTGGAATTTATTTAGCATTTATTTAATATATTTAGTTTGGGAAATTAATATTCCTTTATCTATTTGAGTGACTTGTAAACCTAGGAACAAAGCCACTTCTCCTAGCATAGACATTTCAAACTCTTTTTGCATTTCTGTAGCAAACATTTTGCTTATTATAGTAAGATTACTTCCAAATATGATATTTTCTACATATACCACCACAATAATCATATCTTGATCCTTAATTTTGATATATAGGTTGTTGTCAGTAGTCCCTCTTTTATATCCTTGTTTTTGCAGATATTGATCAAGTCTTGAGAACCATGCTCTAGGGGCTTGTTTAAGACCATACATAGACTTCTTTAGTTTGCACACATAGTTTGGATTTTTTGTTAATATGAATCCTTTTGGTTGCTCAATATATACTTATTCTAATGTTCCATTCAGAAATGTCAACTTGACATCGATTTGATAAATTTTGAAGTTTCTGAAGCATGCAATTATCAGGAACATTTTGATAGCCTATAGTCTTGCTACTGGGGAAAAAGTCTCTCCAAAGTCAATAACTTCCACTTGGGCATATCCCTTGCATACAAATCTGGCTGTGTTCTTCATGATCTGTCCATTCTCATTGAGTTTGTTTTTGAATATCCACTTGGTTCCTACCACATTCTTGTCCTTGGGTCTAGGGACAAGTTCCCATGTATCATTTTTCTCAATTTGATCAAGTTCCTCGTTCATTGATTTTATCCATTTTTCACTCTTGTTGGATTCTGCAAAAAATTTGGGTTCTATTACTGAAAGCATTGCGTGTTTAGAGTCAAATCTGATTTTCGTTCTTGTTTCTACACCTAAATCTTTATCCCCTATTATCTGATTTTCAGGGTGATTCTTTTGAACTCTTTTTGATGGTGCTTTTGGTAAGGGTGTTTCTTTTTTATACTTCTCATCATCAGTTTGTGGTTCATTCTCTTGTAGTTCTTCAATATCTTCTTCATTTTGTGATTCACCATCTTCTTCATCATCACTGGTTCTTCTCCATTCATCAATTTTTGTTTCATCTTGAGATTTGAGTTTTCTCAATTTTAGATAATTTATTTTCACATTTTCACTTTCCACTATTTTGTGCAATCTTATATTATAGCACTTGCATGCCTTTTTGTTAAGTGAATATCCCAAAAATATACCTTCATATGATCTAGAGTCAAATTTCCCTAGATTATATTCATCCCTCTTGATATAACACTTACTTCCAAAGACTCTGAAATGTTTCAGAGATGTTGGTCTTCCAAACCACAATTCAAAAGGTGTTTTCTCATGGTTAGCTCTAAGTTGTGCTCAGTTAAGTATGTGGATTGTTGTATATATTGCATCTCTCCAAAATTTGTTTGGAATCTTGGCTTCATTCAACATATTTCTTGCAACCTCTTGAACTATTCTGTTTTTCCTCTTCACAACTCCATTATGTTGAGGAGTTCTTGGAGATGAGAATTGCCTCTTGATTCCATGATCTTCACAAAACTTATTGAATTCTTTAGAGGTAAATTCCCCTCCATTATCTGATATTAAACATTTGATTTTGAGATATATTTAATTCTCTACATAAGTCTTGAATGCTTTAAACTTTTTAAATGCCTTAGATTTATCTTTGAGAAAACATACCTAGTTTATCCTCGAGTAGTCATAAATGATCAACATGAAGTAGTGTTCCCCTTGTATGATTCTAGTCCTAGAGGGCCCACGGATATCAGTGTGAACAATCTCCAAGGGTTTTGATGTAGAATGCTCTTTTGTCTTGAATCTGACTCTTGTTTGCTTTCCTAATTGATAGTGTTTGCAAACAAGACCTGAGGGTTTTATGACTTTTGGCATGTCTTTTACAACTCCCTTTTTACTAGCTTTGATCAAGTTATCAAAGCTCAAGTGTCCCATCCTTCTTTTCTATACCCAACTTTCATCTACTTGAATCATATGGCATTCTTCTTCTTCCTCAATATCTAAGATATACACATTGCTTGAGGTTCTTGGTGCAATAGCGACTAATTTTCTTGATCCTTCTTCTCTTATTTCACATTTTTGGAAGTAAAAAATGAGTATGTGTCCTTGATCACATGTTTGGATTACACTGAGTAGATTAGGTTTTAAATTTTCTACTAGCAGCATGTTTTTTGTTTTATTTTTCTTGTTTCCCAAGGAAATTGCTCCTTTTCCTAGTTTTTTGGCAGATACATTATCTCCAAAAGTGACTTTACCTTTATCCTTCTTTGTCAGAGTGAGAAATTTGCCTTTATCTCATGTCAAATGTTTTTAGCATCCATTATCAATATACCACTGGGACTTTTTGTTCTTTGCATACAGGGCCACTTTACATTCTGTTACTTTTTCTTCTATATGCTTTTCTTTCCATATCTTCTTATCTTGTTTGTTAGAGTTGCTTGTCTTCAAGGATTGCATTGGTAATCTGAATTCAATGGTTTTATGGCCATAGTTGTTACACTTGTGGCATTCAACATTGTACTCTTGTAAAGGAGAGAATGAATTATAATTTCTTTTCTCTACATCATCTCGTTGTTCTTATATCTTTGGACATTTCTTGATTTGTAGTTTCTATAGGCTTTACAATGTATTGATTTGTGTCCAAAGTTGTTGCATGAATAACAATATCCAAGGAAGATATGCTGATATCTGTTAGGAGAAGTCTTTTTGATCACTGTATTTCCTTTTCCTCCCGATACCATCCTTCTGATCATTATATTTCCTTTTCCTTTTGGAGGAGGTACTTGTCTATTAAAAACAATATTTAATGGTGTCATCTTCATCTTGTTATCTTCTCTTTTTAAAGAACTTCTAAGAGCATCTGCATAGCTGATTGAATTTTTATCAGTTTTCGGTGCAGTAGAGATTGAGTTTTGATAAAATACCAATCATGCTTTATCATTTGGTGATATTTGGCTATTAAGAATATCATTCAAAATATTTTAACTGTTCTCAAACTTTGACGGGTGGTTTCCTCTTTCTAGTTCTTTTTTCAGCTGACTAATTTCATCCTCTAACTTTTTACAAACTTGTTGTTTTTCCTTGAATTGTTCATTCAAGATTTATTTATTTCTTTTAATTGATTGAAGTTGAGTTTTCAAGTCAATGATGACTTGCTCTGATTATTTTATGAATTTTGAAACTTCCTTTTCTCTTGTTTGTTGTGCTTGTTCAAATTCTAGTAGTTGTCCTCTTAACAATTAGTTCTTATTTTTATACTTTTTGAGTTCATCTAGGGCATTGATCAGTTTCGCTTTAAGATATACTTCTCCTTCAACCTCAAAGTTTTCTTCTTCAATCTCAAAGGTATTTTCAGTGTGATTATTTTGAGTTTCTATACCCATAAATAGGTGCTTAGATTCCTCTTCCTCTTCACTTTGTTCAAATGAGTTTTTTTTCTCTTCAGTGTAAAGGGTCTTCTTCTTTTGTAGACCTTCCTTTTGTCTTTGGTTTGGATCTTTTGTTCTTTGAAAGTTTTTTCATCATGAATTTATTCTTGTTTTGGATAGGGACATTTTGAAGCAAAATGTCCAATATTTCCACAGTTAAATCATATTAGAGGAAAATTTCCCTTGTATCTACCATTTCGTTTCTTGAGTTTCTTCATGAAGTTAGCTATTTCTTCAACAAATATCTCTGACTGATCTTCTTTAGACACACACTCCTATTTATTTTTTTCTTTTGATACTTTGAAATCCATTTATCCTTTTGCTGGTCTTTCTTTCCCTGTTTTCATCTCATACGATGTGAGGATCCCATGTAGTTCATCCATTGTGAGATTATCAAGGTTCGGTTTGTCTTCAAGAGTAGAAGTCTTGGCATCATATCTCATGGATAATGATCTCATTATCTTTTGGACAATGGGTTAATCATTGAGTTCTTCTCCTAATTCTCTAATTGAATTGATCACTTCATCTACTCTCTGAAGATATTCTCCTATGTTTTCTTCTTCTTTCATTTTCAGGTTTTCAAATTGTGTTTTATAGGTTTTTAGTTTGGCATTTTTGACTTTGATATCTCCTTCATATATGACCTTTATTTTGTCTTAGATTTCTTTTGCTGACTTACAATGCATTACTTTTAGAAATATAAGATTGGCTAATCCTCCTAGGATGGCATTGAATGCTCTTGTATTGTCATTGCAAAGCTTCTTTCCAATTGTGTCTGTGGGAGTAGTAGAAGGTGTAGTGTACCCCTATTCTATAGATTTCCATATATCACAACCTAGGGACATTATATATCCTTTCATCCTCACACTCCAAAGTGCATAATCATTCCCTTTGAACAAAGGTGCTCTGGTGGAAGACATTCCTTCTTGTTGATCCATTGGATTATGCAGAATCTACCTTCCAGTTATTAGACTGTGCTGAAGGCATTGGATCTGATACCAATTGTTGGAAACACTGAGAGGGGGGGTGAATCAATATTACCTTTTAAAACAATTATTAATTACTTTGTTATTCTATTAATCACCATAATATATCAACATTGGAATTGTATTTAAAATCAATTATATAAATATAATTAACAATAATTACAAATTTTATAAAGAATAATTTGTGATTATGAAGGACACCAATCCTCTTTAGAGCACCAACTCTTGGAGACACAAATCCCCTTATTTTCTAAGCACCTACTCAAAGAAGCTACAACTCCATGCTTCTCCAAGCACCAATTTGAAAGGAGGCTCCAACCCCCTATATTATTCAAGCACCAACTTGAAAGGAGGCATCGACCCCTTGTTTTCTTCAAGCACCAACTTGAAAGGAAGTTGCAAATCCATGATGTTCATGCTTCAACCTGTAGAGGAATACAATCCTCCCGAGCTCCTCCCTTCTACCCTGACTGCACAATTTTACTTTGCAATCTTATTCCTGTGACTCTACCTCATGTAGCATATACTCAGATATCTCCCCGAGTCACTCTTTCATTCTTCATTCTTATGAGTTTATATATCCTTCCAAATGATGTGCATCACTGAACCATTGTGTCTTTTAATAATGAACAATTGTACCCTTTCATTAACAAAATAATGTTTTAATTTCTTCCTTTATTAATTTTAAGTAATCAGATGACTTTGATTTTCCTCAATATCTTTTTAATAGGAAACTATATTAAGAATCAGATTCTCAAATGGTACTGGTAGGCATTCTCTTTATCTTCTACTTTTACAGGTTTATGAGTTTTGAATGAATATAAAATCGATCATATTCTTCCATATGCCTCAATAATTCTCTTAGTATCTTTGTGACCGCAATGGTGAACAAGATTCTTAGACGCTATCGATTACAATAATGGTGTTCTTCTCGAGTTTCCTACAAGAAACAAAGTTAATCCTCAAGCGCTTTATCTTTCCTTTATGTGACCTCGGGTTATGATTAAGTCTCTATTAAAAAAGGTTCTTGTTCGACCTTTGGTGCTAAGTCTCCAACTGTGAACCCCTTTCTTCTATGTGACCAGAACATGTGACCAAACTTAATTCCAAGTAGGTGCTTACCTTGTGATTTCAACATTATCCTGAATCAATGGTCATGAATTAATCTAATGGTGAGATCTACGGTCCATGCTATTTCAACATAGTGGAGCGTTAACACTTGGCCACTGTGCGCTTTTATTCCTAGAACGACACATCATCAATTTTATTGATTGTCTAGATTAATAACGCAACAACTCCTTAGAATTTACTAGCATGCAACTTGTGGTGTGTGATTTCTCCTCCGTCATGGATCTGTGTCCTCAATGGATGGTTATATATTCACTTCATTGTAGCTCCGATAGACTTTGAACCTTTTCATACATTGGAGATTGATGATTATGATTCAATCAATCGTTGAGTGGACGATTCTCATTTATTTTAAACACGGTCTTTTACTTAGAATTTTTATGTGATGGGTTTGTGGACTCTCCGACTTGCAGACTCACATGTCTTCTCAGGTGTCATAAAAATGCACGCCCAACATTCAAACCCTCCAAGATGAACCTATACTTAGAAAAAAGTTTAAGTGATTTTTCTTGGGTTCACAAAATCTTGGACTTAAGGACTCATATCTCTTCTCGAATGTCATCAAAATGCACACCAACTTTAGTTACCTCCATAATGAACCATACTTATAATTTTTTTAAGTGATATCGATAGAATATGATAGTTAGCCATTTTTTGGTTGCTCAACGGACTAGCAGAAAGAGATCTGAGCCTTTTGATCATGATTTCATTTTGATCCAACGATCAACATCGTTTCTTCGTTCTTTACCGTTCTATCGTGCTCTTATTTTTATCCAATGATCAAAATTGTTCTTTGTTCTTTACTGTCGATTTATGCAACTGGTATATCCAGATACTTGTTTGGATGATAAATCCATATTGACCCTTGTTGACATCAATGAAAACATAACACCATGTCCAACAATTTCACCACCGAAACTAAACCTGAAGTGGAAGGGTTTTTCCCAAAACCCCAATGAAAACATTGGCTACAAGAGCACTTAATAAGATATCAAAACATAATGCCAAGGGGAAGGGTTGCTCCTCCATCTATCCTTCCTTTGGATATTCTATATCTTTCCCCCATTTTGACCAAATCAAATCTTCACTTTATTTTCCCTCCAATTCCATTAAATATAATTATTTATTTTATTTAATGTCACTTTTAGGGTTTGGCAATGTTTTTACCTAGTGACACCTCCTCAACTCCCTTTTTCCTTGTGGACTATAGCCTACGAGAGTTGTATAGGCTATTGAGTCATTCCGATCACTTGGAAGGGGACATTACAGTCCTCACTTCACAAGATTGCTTATCCCCAAGGAATTCTAGATCAGGGTGTTGTAAAATCTGCTCCCCCTCTTAGGTAGCATCTTCTGTGGGAAATCCTCTCCATACAACAAAATACTCTCGAATGACCCTACCCCTAAG
Organism: Picea mariana; assembly: GCA_032191745.1. NCBI lineage: Eukaryota > Viridiplantae > Streptophyta > Pinopsida > Pinales > Pinaceae > Picea > Picea mariana. Next base: position 199,906 of record JASDQU010010536.1, on the reverse strand, counting down.
TATTTTTTCCCTGATATCAACTATCCTCTCGGGATATATAACCAAATACCCTTCCTCATCTAGTGGAGGAATATTTGTCGAAGCAGTGACCTGTTGTCCCAAAGCCTTCTTGAGGTAGGATACATGGAATGTGTTGTGGATCCTACTGCCCTTCGGTAGCTCCATCTCATATGCCATTTCCCCAACTCTCCTAATCACTTTGTATGGTTCGTAAAAATGGGGATTGAGCTTCCCTGCTACACTCTTCTTCAGTGACTACTATCTATACGACTGCAATCTAAGGAAGACAAGATCTCCAACCTCAAAGCTGTGTTCTACCCTGTGTCTATCTGCATACTTTTTCTGTTGATTTTGAGCGGCCTGCAAATTCTCCTTTAAGACTCTTAAAGATGTCATGAATTTCCTATAACTAGTCCTTGGCCTTATGATATATACTCTCTCCAAATTCCAAATCCATAAAATATGGAGCATCGTATCCATACAATGCCCTGAATGGGCTCATCCCGATGGATATGTGATAAGTGGTGTTGTAACAGTGTTGACCTAGATGCAACCATTTTATCCATGCTCATTACTACCCTGACACATCGTTCCTTAGGTACCCTTCTACCCATTTATTTACTATCTCATTCTTCCCATCTGTTTGGGGATGATAACTAGTGCTAGGTGTCAACTTTGTTTCAGATAACCTGAACAACTCCCACAAAAATGCACTGAGAAACCTGCTATCCCGGTCACTGACTATGTTCTTCGGTAGGCCATGGAGTCTGAACACTTCCCCGAAGAATAGATCTGCTACCTGAGATGCACTATACTCTATAGGAATGACAAAGAAGTGTGCATACTTAGTCAATCTTTCCACCACCACATAAATACAATCTCTTCCCTACATTTTTGGTAATCTTGTGATGAAGTCCATAGAAATGATTTCCCATTTATGTTCCAGAATTGGAAATGCATGAATTAGTCCTACAGGATGTGTGAAATCTGACTTGTTCTTCTAGCAAGTCACACATTCCTTCACATGATGAAGTACATCCCCTTTGTGACCTTTCCATGAGAATCCATCCCTTTATTGTCGATAGGTCTTTAGATACCCTTGGTGCCCTGCTAGTGGTTCATCATGTTCTACCTTCAGAATCTTATCCTTGAGTGTGGACTTAGGGAAAATATAGATCATGTCCTTGTAGTAGATGTTGTCATCCACTACCCTGTACCTATCATCATGAATACTTCCCTCCATCTGCTCACAAGTGAAAGTATTCTTGGAGTATTCCACCAAGAGGATGGACTTCCAGTTTGTTGAGATCTCTGACGTGGAGAAGGCTGTTGGCTTCCTGGATAAGGCATTTGCAACTACATTGTTCTTCCTCTTTACATACACAATGTCAAAATCATATGCCTATACCTTAATCAACCATTTTTGTTGTCTCTCATTCAGATCCCTCTGCTCCAAGAAATATCGCAAGCTGTTGTGGTCCATCCTAACCATGAAGCGTCCTCCTACCAAGTACTGTCTGATTTTGGCCAATGCATGATGATGGCCAACATATCCTTGTCATAGATTAGATAGAGATTCTCAGGATCCCTTAGCTTTCTTCTCTCAAAGGATATCGAGTGTTGGTTCTGCATCAATACTGCTCCTATCCCTTCACCAGATACATCACATTCTAGGACAAAAGGTTGTGTGAAATCTGGTAGTGCTAATTACCTTCTTCATTTTGTCAAATGCCACCTGTGCCTCTTTTGATCATCGTAATGCCCCCTTTTTGGTGAGATCTGTCAATGGCACTTCCAATGGTGAAAATCCTTTCACAAAGCGCCTATAGTAACTACATATCCTGAAGAATCCTCGTAGATCTATAAGTGATTTGGGAGTGGGACAATCTAAGATGGTATGAATCTTCTCCTGATGCACTTTTACTCCCTCAACACCAATCACGTGCCCTAGATAGAGGATCTCTTTCAACCCGAAATCACATTTTGCTTCCTTGAAAAAAAGTGATTGTTCCTCCATAATGGTGAGCATCTCATCCACATGCTTGAGGTCTTCTTCCCATGTCCTGCTGTAGATGCGACGATTGTAAAAGAACACCAGTAAAAAATTCCTCAATTGTTTGTTGAAGATATGGTTTATGTATGATTGAAAGGTAGCTGGTGCATTAGTCAAATCGAAGGGCATGACTAAAAACTTGTAGTGCCCATAGTGACACCTAAATGTTGTTTTATGTATATCCTCCTCCCTTACCTGAATCTGGTGGTACCTTGATCGCAGATAAACCTTTGAGAAATACACTTCTCCATGCAGTTAAACGATAAGCTCATCAATCCTGGGTATTGGGTATCGGTTCTTGATGGTATTTTTATTTAGCGCCCTGTAGTATATGCACATCCTCATAGTACCATATTTATTTTTCTCTAATACAACTGACGAAGCGGAAGGACTAGAACTAGGCCGGATGTGTCCCATCTCTAGTAGCTCCTTTATGGACGTCTTTATTTTGTCCGTGAATCTCTTGGGATGCATGTAGGAAGTGGTGATGATGGGATTCAACCCTTCTTCTAGCTCAATGACATGCTCAAATCCTATGTCCAGTGGTATCCCTATTGGAAATGGTTCAAACACTCTCTCATGATTTCCCAGTAATGCATGGATATCCACAGGGTAATGTTGGCATTCCTGTGATAGATTCTCCATAGTTATCAAGCACTCTACTACACAAGCCACATCCCTATGTATAAAAGGGCCTCCATGCGCTGGTTAGACACAATCCTGGGGGCACCTATTGACATACCTCTCAAGACAACTCGTTTTCCATCATTGTCCTGGAACTCCATTATCATGTCCTTATAATTCATGCGAATATCCCCCAAAGAGTATAGCCACTGAAATTCTAAAACCACATGAGTATCTGATAAATCCACGATGTAAAAGTCATCAGTCAATGTGTAGTTACCCGAGGTTACTTCCAGTCCTCAGATCCTCTAAGTGCACATTATGTTGTACCCGTCTGCTACTACCATATTGAATCCCTTGAAATCCTCTGTAGGGATCTTCCTTCAGTTGACAAGTGCCGCATCAATTAAATTGTGGGTAGCTACACCATCTACTAATGCCATAACTCTCTCCCCTTTCACAATGCCTCTAATCTTGAAGGTATAATATTTATGGACACCCAAAAGTGTGGCCATGGTTACCCCCTTAGGGATACGTTGTAATGGCACCTACTTTGTAGTCTGCGAGAGCTCACTACTGTCATGTCCAATACATTCATCATAACTGTCATCCTACTCGTTGGAAACTACCTCAATATAATGGAATTTACCCTTTCCCATACATATATGACCTGGTTCCCATATATCTTTACAGTTGAAACAAAGCTTATTCCTCCTTAGTTATCTTTGATCTTCAAGTCTCCTCATCCGATCTGTCCTTCCCTATCCATGAATTCTGAGGAAATTTAGTCTCTTTGCCTCCTCGAGGAATGAAGGATTTTTTTAGAGCCTTCTTGTTGACTGTTTCCTTCATATCCTAGGATCTCATGATGGCCTCTTGCAATGTGGTTGGCCTAAATTCCTTCACCCATCCTCTCATGGGTTTAACTAGTCCTTCCGTGAATAACATCACCAACCTCTGCTAAGAGATATCTGTCACCATATATGTCATTCTCTGAAATTTTGTGTTGTATGCTTCTAGTGTGCATGTTTGTTTCAATTCTGCCAATTCCATGAAGTGTATTTCAGGGTCCTTCTGGTCAAAATTATCCATCAAGCTCTAAGTGAAATCCACATATGAAGTCATGTTGGTGGGCACTAATGTCACCAGCCCATGGTACCACCATTCATGAGCTTCTCCTTCCAAGTGAAGAGTGACATACTAAATTTCTTCTGCTTCGGACATTGGGATGAGTGGGAGGTACGTGTCTATCTTATGTACCCAAGCCCTAGTCATACTCTTCATTGATTCATCGAAGAGTGGAATAGTCAACCTTCCCACCTTGCACATGAGATCAAAATTACGTGGGCTCTATGTTCCTTTGTTCCCCTCCCTTAGGTCGTACTTATGTTTGAGTTCACATAAGTCTTTATAGGAAACATTCTCATAAATGTCTACATCTATCGTCTCGTACTCTCTGTATGAGACGTTAATATCAATCCCCTGATCCAATTGCTCCTTTGTACTATAAGGAACTGTGGTAATAAAGGCCTAGTGATATTTAAACTCTTGCTCTAAGTTGGAGTGTGGTTGTTTCATTTTTTGGAGTGTATTCTGTCACTCCAACGGAATCCACTGGGTCCACCTTGACCTGTATCATTCATATTTCTGCGTTGTCCTAACAACTTTGCGAATGCCTCAAGCGACTACTGCAGGAACTTTGATGTATCTTCCTGTCTCCTGACCAAATATTATAGTATCTGAATCACCTCATTGTTGTCTCCCATGCTTCCTTCTGGTTCTGACTCTATGTGTTTTACTTCATTTTCTCTTTCTGGTGATTCTCGAGAAGTTTGTCCTCCACTCCCTTTTCTTCTAGGCATCAATGTAGTCACAGACGAGCATAATCGAAAACTCTAATACCACTGTAATGTTCCAGACTATGATAGATGGAAATATATGTATACTACCCAAAATTATTATTCTTCTTTATGTGATTTTATCAAACACTTTGCTGGAATTTCCAAATAGTAGCTTCAACATAGATCGTAAATCCATTACACAAAGAACTGAGCAGATAACAATGGCATCTTATTATGGATGGAAGTTTCCCAAAATCAATACAATGATAATTAAGGGTTGTAATAACAACTGCAGACTACTACTAAGCACACAAGCTAGTGGCTTCCAAGCAACATCACAAACTACTATGAAACAACACAATAGAACCTGGATATGGAACCCAAGGCTATTCAATCCTTCCTCTACTATGCTCAGGTGACATTTTCTCTGTGATCGATCCTGAAATTGCTTCAGAATCCTTCCTAGATCCGATCCAACGAGCTACTGTAAAACCTGATTCACAAGGGTCCTCGTGGGATGGCTACGAGGTGTCTAGCGGGGACTCACGGGATGACCCTTTTCCAACCTGCGGGGACACCTCCTTTTCCAGGTGTGAGAAACCCTCTTGCACCTGCAGCTCTGATGAACAACTTCCTCTGAAATGTTCCATAAACTCCTTTCACAAGATGATATTGACTTCAATTTCTCTCCTGAACAAAAACAAGCACCATAATGAACTCAAATGAGGATTCTGGATGAATCCCCCTCTTGTCTAGCTAGGGTGGATATTGCACCACCAAAACTAAACCTATAGTGGAAGGGTTTTTCCCAAAACCTTAACAAAAACTTTGGCTACAAGAGCACTCAATAAGATATCAAAACACAATTCCAAGGGGAGGGGTTGCTCCTCTATTTATCCTTCCTTTGGATCTTTTAGATCTTTCCCCCATTTTGACCAAATAAAATCTTCACTTTATTTTCCCTCCAATTACATTAAATATAATTTTTTATTTTATTTAATGTCACTTTTAGGGTTTGACAATATTTTTACCTAGTGACACCTCCTTGACTCCTTTTTTCCTTGTTGACAATAGTCTACAAGAGTCGTATAGGCTATTGAGTCATCCCAATCACTTGGAAAGGGACATTACATATACAACCTAAAACTTATTCCTATACAAACTGATGTTTGACCCATATAGCCCTAGTGTTGTAACTAGTAGCTTTGATACCATACTGTAACATACTTAATAACTTCTTTGCACTATTGAGGCTATGGGGTACTCCGTAACTGCCATAACCACACCAAAATTTTCTTTGATACCATTAACAACCTTAGTATTACAATATTTAACCAATTATAGAAAGCATGCATGCTGATGCAAAGTTATGAAAGCATAATTAAAGTATCCATTCAATCATGAACTCATAATTTTAAATGCAAACTAACACATACATTATGAATTGAACAAATTAGAAAATAATTTAATCTACAACATGTATAATAATAATTGTGCATCTTTATCAGGCATGGTGGGTTAACTTGAGTGGATGAGTGTTGTGGTTATAATGAGATATCAGGATCAAGTCCCCACAAACCATATTGTTGAGATTGTTTGTCCTCACTTGATGTTGTAGGATAAATCGGTAAATGCAGACATAAACTAATCTCCCTAGATCCACCTAGATCTAGAACAAAACAAGACAAAACATGGCACTTTCCCTAGGCTCTAATCATCGAATTCACTACCAAACAAAATATGAGAGACATACCTTTAAATGTCGCTTCCTTATGTCTTTGTTGTTCTTGTTTCGCTCCAGTGCTCTTGTGATATTGATTCTGCAGTGAGACACAAACCAACCAAAGTGAAAGTAGAGAGAATATATTCAATGACAACCTATGCATATGATCAAGGAATTATGCAATAAAATAATGATAATTCTATGGGAAAGAAGCATGCCACTATATTATATTAATAATAGGAAGAGAGATTACAACCGGATGCCTTGATGTCATAAGTTTCCCTCCAACGATTCTTTGCTTTTCACACACTTCTTGCTCCAAGGATTCTGAGACCAT